>CM046795.1:6942163-7134663 GCA_025617405.1 Perca schrenkii
AAAAAATTATAATCAGCTTTATTGGTTAGTAACGTTATGTTGAGCTAGCTAACTTAGGCCAGTGGTTCCCAAACTTTTTATGTCAAGTACCCCTAAACTGACACAAATTAGACAACGGACCCCCATTGAATAAGGTATTTTGCTTTTTAGATGTTTTGTTACATAAAGTGTATGAACCCCATGTCCAAGGTAGTCATATAGTCTGCAATTGTGTTAACGTTACTCATGGATGGAATTATCATGAAAATAAAGTATTCCCTTTTTTGCTGGGAACCCCCTCAAGGAAACCATACAGTCTATGGGCTTGACACAGGCTTTACCTCACAGGCTTGGAACACTATTGTCCCCAGGGGAAATTTGTGTTGGCATTGTGCTGCAATCTGTAACATAATTTGTTTTTCTAAAATCGACATAGAATCAACATAAAAACAACATAAGATCAACAAAGAATCTTAGGACATGAAGGATACAGACAATACATCATCTTAAAAATACTGTAATAATCAAAGTGCAAAAAGTGCTAGTGTTTTTATTGCACTTTGCTTTATTGTGCTTAGATTTACTATTGGAGTTCAGCAGCTTGATAGAGGTTGGGTTAAACCATAGACTGTTACAGTCTATGGGTTAAACGCTTTACCTGTGGTGATGGTGGTGATGATGATGATAATAATGATGAAAGAAAGTCTGTGTCCACTGTTGGAATGTCTTAACATTAACCAATCTGTCTTAATGTAGATCTTCCAACGCCTCTCATTACGGATCTTCTTCCTCATCTGACTGTATGTCAGCTGGATGAGCTCCAGCCTGCCCTGAACCAGAGGGGTAAGAACTGTAGTTGAAGTGCAAAAGAAAGTGTTTTGTATTTTTTTCTTCATTCGTAGACAGTAACACTACCTTTGTTTTGATCTATGCATTGGTTTTTCAATTCAATTCTATTCAATTTTATTTATAGTGTCAAATCACAACAGGAGTTATCTCAGGACACTTTACAGATAGAGTAGGTCTAGACTAGGGCTGGGCAATATATCGATATCGTGATATGTGACTACATAATGTCTGGTCTTGGATATTGTAATATGACATAAGTGTTGTCTTTTCCTGGTTTTACAGGCTACATTACAGTGAACCTACCAGACTGTTGTAGCTGTTCTATTATTTGCCTTTCCCACTTAATCATTATATCCACATTACTGATGATTATTTATAAAAAATATCATTGTGTAAATATTTTGGGAAAGCACCAGTTGTCAACCCTACAATATTGCTGCAATATTGATATCAAAGTATGTGGTCAGAAATATCGTGATATTTGATTTTCTCCATATCGCCCAGACCTAGTCTAGACCACACTCTATAATTTACAAAGACCCAACAACATTACTTACATCTTTATAAATACTATTTAAGTAGTTGTGCATTTTTATTCCCAACATGTATACATTTAGTACATTCTTTCCTTTGTATTTTTTTATCTTTATTTTTTTCAATATTTCTTCTTGTATTCTATCCTATTTATTGTTACTTGTATATTCTGTATGTGTGCTGTATGTCTAATATTTAGCTGCTGTAGCACTGACATTTCCCAATTTGGGATCAATAAAAGTCTATCTTATCATTATTCAGTGCCTTTTTCCATTAGTGTTTTTCTTGTCTGCCTTGTCTCAGGGATATCAACTCACCCTGGGTGGATTGGAGTCCTACAGGATATGTGTGGACCTAACCATGTAGGTGCACTGGCTTCTTTAATAATCAACAATCTCATATAGTAACATCTAGTACCCATATGTAATGTGTGTGTGTGTGTGTGTGTGTGTGTGTGTGTGTGTGTGTGTGTGTGTGTGTGTGTGTGTGTGTGTGTGTGTGTGTGTGTGTGTGTGTGTGTGTTACATTTCAGGTAATAGACTTCAACACAGAAGAAGCAGCCAAACACGAAGTCATGAGAATGCTTTTTACTCTCGTATTCTACGGCTTCACAAACCCCTTTGTCAAAAGAAACATCACAAATCTAAACACCCCATCCTTCCTGTGGGCTGCAGCTAAATGTATCAAACATTTTTTACTCACTACGCCAGTCGAAAGATTGACCGCTGAGCAGCGGCCACTTCTGGAGCTCTTGGAGAAGCGTATCGGGAGTGTTGGTGTATCGCAGTGCATTGATCTATCAAAGAGGAAGACACAAACTGCGCTGTATGTCCTCCATCGCCTGCTAGACCACGGTGTGGCTAAAAAGCTTGTCGTACATGTGCAATGCCCCATCATGCTGTCTTGGATCCTACATGGCAGGGGATCTCAGTACGTAAACCCCGAGCTGAGGAACCTAATGCACAGCAAAAGGGCAAGCTGCATTTCCCAAGCAGCCTCATTTAGCCCAGACGTGGCCAGTTGCAGTTCAAGTCTCGAGGCCGAGGCTTCAGAAGATCAGGATGACCAAGCCACTCCCTGCAAACGCTCCAGGTTGGATTATTATGAGGAATGCGGAGAAGCGAACTTTACTGTGGACCCGCAGGTTCTCTGTCAAAGCTTCACTCCGTGTGATGGGCGCTCGTCAGGGGCTTGTCCATGGGGACAGATCGAATGTCTGGAGATCAGGCAGTGCGGGTCCAACTCCCTCAGAGTGCTAAACTCTGCCCTGCCCACATTTTTTTGCCTTCGCTCTCTAACACTTCATAGCATTGGTAAGTTTGCTAATTAAAGGTGCCGTAGGTAGGATTGCGACGATCCAGGACTTAGCCAAACATTTTGAACGACATCTTTTCATTTTTGTTCCAAATGTACCACATTATGGCCATATGGTTCAAGTCTAAATTGCCTTATTTAAAATGTGATAACAGTCACTTATTCACTAGTCAAACTGTTTTAACACAAAAAACAAAAAGAGCCACAAGATGGCAGAAGGGTACTTCACAACAGCATCTTGATTTTGCTGATTTGCAAAAAGCCATCAGATCCTGGGAGAAAAAACAAATACTGCATCCTGCTTTTGATTTTGATGATAATCTTAAGATAATAGATACTGTTTTAGGGGCATTTTAGGCCTTTATTTTCATAGGACAGCTGAATACATGAAAGGGGGGAGAGAGGGGGAACGACATGCAGCAAAGGGCTGCATGTCGGAGTTGTTCCTGCGGCCGCTGCGTCGAGGACTAAACCTCTATATATGGGCGTGCTCCACCAGGTGAGCTATGCAGGCGCCCAGATTTGAAGTCGTTTTTTCATGTACTTTATCCATCCATGTTTAGCTTGCAGTCTTGTTGCTCTCTGCCTTTCTTGGTGCATTACTGCAATGCTTCCTCTAGATCAGTTGAATAGTGTGAAACCATTGGCACATGTACACGAGGCAAACCCAAAAATACTGCTCCATGGCTGCTCGAGGTTGAAAACTCCACATTTTACTGTCTTGGCCTCTAATGAGGCCTTCCTCTAGGGGTGGCTATGTTCACTGCTTGTGCAGATACCATACCTGAATTTTGGTACTGATACCAAAAAAGTTTTTTGTTCACACAAACTACAGTCAACTCATTCAGCTCCATTGTAATTCTTAGAGAACAGTATCTCAAAACCTGGACAAATAAAACCAAAACTATCTTTATAGGCAAGTAAGATTTGTTTTTCTTCTTTTTTGTGATTTGGATGAACTGAACCTTTAACATAATTTATGCAGAATTTGTATTGCCATTGCAATATATTTTTTTGTTCAATAATGGAATTTAGGTTTTATTTATATTTTGCAGCAGTGCAGAAAGGTTAATGTGAGGCACTACTGCTTTGTGTTGTGAGACTTTAAAATAGTGAAATCACACTTGATGCTTGCTTGGTCATGAATACTTGCAATACTCTGTAGGAGACAGAACTAAGTCCTGGATTTCATTCACATGTAATATACAGTATATCGTACTTGGATGAAATATTTTCGGCATGCTGAAATCTACATCCCAACAAAGAATGAAATGCAAATTAGAACGGTCGGGGGAGGCAGTGTTGCAGTCTGAATTTTGACATTGATCTGCAGCCAAATAAAGGGATGCAGACTGTAGACAATATTGCTGTATTGCAGGGGTTTTCAAAGGTCCGCATCAGATTTTTATTCCAGGTCAAGTAAAAGGAAGTTTTTTCCACTTTTGCTAGACTTTTTGCAACGTTTTTGTTGCCTTATTCAATGTTTTTGATCTTCTTCAACAATGACAGTAGAAAATGTATCTAAAAATAGAAAATGTTACACGATAAGGTATTGTATTCATAACACAAGGTACAGGCCGGATCTGGATTGACATGTAATTTGGTCCAGACTTTGAGATGCCCTGCTGTATTGAATCCATTTAATCAGTTGACAAAACTGAAATAGAGGATCACCTTCAAAGAAAAGGTGTGGTGTGCACAGGGTTCCAAATTAACTTTTTCATCAACCAGCCAAATGGCTAGTGAATGTTCAAATTTCACCAGCCACTCAATAGATTATCATTGTTGTTTTTTTTGCTGGTGAGCGAAGCAAATCTCCCAGCCACTTGCATGTTTTACCAGCATTTGGCTGGTAGATGGTGTTAATTTTGCATCCTGGGTGTGCACAAATGATTAGTTTTTGTGTTTGTTTGTGCAGCGACCTTCAGGGACTCGGATGTATTGTGCCTGGCCAGAGCCCTGAAGCAGCTGTCGGAGAGTCCCCGCAGCTGTCTCACGGATCTGAGCATCAGCGTCCTGCCGTACACCCGGCTCATGGGGATCCTGCTGGACGCGAGCCCCAACGTGACGTCCCTGCACGTGGAGATCCAGACTGTGATGTGGGGGCCCCGCTTCTTACCACATCATCCCAGGATGGCTGAGTTTGGACGTGTCAGGTGCTGTGAAGCTTCTACCAAAGTTAGGTAACACTTAAAGTGAGCCGGATTGAGAGTGGGCATGGGCCGGTAACCGGTTTCAAGGTATGCCAGGGTTTGAAAAAAGTCACGGTTTGAAAAAAGTCACGGTTTCAAAAAATTCAGTTTCAAAACCACTAAACTTTTCCCTCATACCGTTCCTGCGGTAAGAGCAGTTTTTTTTATGAGCAGTTTAGAAATCCCTCTCTCTGCCAGTGTGCAGTGGGTTTGAAAATAAAATTAATTGTGTTCAATGTGGGGAAAAAAATGATTTCAAAATAATACATTGGTAACACTTTACCTGAAGGTATCTACATAAGAGTGACATGACACTGTCATGAACACATGACACTGTCATGACACAGTCATGACACATGAACCCTAACTCTAACCATAACTTGTCATGAAAAAAACCGAATGACACTTACTGAAAGAAGCACTATGTCATAAACGTTTATGACTTGTTTATAATGTTTATGACACGTTCATGACAATATCATGTCACTCTCATGTAGATACCTTCAAGTAAAATGTAACCAATACATTTTAAAGCTGTAATTGCAATACTGTGAAACTGTGATATTTTTGCTGAAGGGTATAATACCGTCACAAATCTTATACCGGCCTGTGCCTAACTGAGTGTGTATTCTACCTGTTGAAACATAAGATAAGTGTTGACCCAGTCCCGTGCTCAGCAACAGCAACACATCCTGTAGTGGTTAGGGGGCAGAGTAACCTCAGTGTTACAGAATGGTTTCAACCAAATTAACTTCGTCTCAGATTTCATTCACAGTTTTAAAGGGAACTTGCTTTTTTTAACAACCTGTGAAAGAAATAAAGCTTTGAGTTGTAGTTGAACCACTTAATACTTCAGAATAGACAGGCAAGTTCCAGAGGACAGTATATGGGTAATATAAACATTTAGACTGCAACTGGTATTACATTATTGGTTAATCAGTGGATTATTTACTGGGCACGTCAGAAAATAGCATTTTTTTGCTTATTATTTTGTAGTACTTCTTATACAATTTTCCAAGATGGCATCTTCAAATGTTTTTTGTGTTGTCCAGCCAGCAGTCTAAAGAAGAAGATATTTGATTCACAATTATATTAATTGTATAAAACTGAGAAAAGCAGCACTCTGAAGAAGCTAGAACCAGAGGATGTTTGGCATTTTTGCTTGAAAAATGACTTAAAGGGATAGTTTGGCTTTCTTTAAGTAGGGTTGTTGAGGTACTTATATGACGATAGTCAGTGTATTACCTACAGGGGATGACGGATAGCACGGCAACAGTTTGGAGGAGCAGACAGGAGTACTGACATGGAAATGGGAGCTGCTTTGGACAGGGTCAGCAGCAAAACATGTTTTAGCCAATTTACAAGGCCCACCTAAAAAAAAAATCCATTTCAGTTTAAGTGTATGATATATTTAGAATATTTTCCCTGCTTTACCTTGCCGTCAGACAGCCCTCTCCTCCAGTTTCCACAGAAGTTTCCCCTCCCTCTCTATCAGCTGTTCAGTCTCCCTCTGCAAAAGTTCTTTTTCTGTTTACGCCAGATCTGGGAACATGGTGACATCATAAAAGCACTCAGACAATCATGGTTTAAAAAGGGCAGGCAAACTTATTTGGGAGAGAAAAACTAAGGCAAACACTGACAGTTTTTACACACAATGTCCATTATAAACATTTATCACAGATCGCAGACAGAATAAGGCCCACGTTAAAGCAATGAGAGTCTCATTATGAGACCACTAGGGCGTATATAACGATGAGGCGAAAGCGGTCGCGGTATGCTTAACGTTAGACTTCCTCTGTGACAGGCAGGCACCGCAGTGTTCACCATGCCCTGGTGACTGACTGACAGGCTGGAAGTTGTAGGGTACGGACAGGTTTGGGAGGGGAGAGGGAGGTGTTTTAGTTTTGTGTGGAGTGTAAAATGTTGTAAATAAGTAACAAAATGTGAAAAGTAAGTGAACGGTAGCCAACCCTAGAGACTAAAGACCAGAGTTGTATTACATTTTTGGGTTGTATCCACATGGTTGAATGCACTTATTGTAAGTGGCTTTAGATAAAAGTGTCAGCTAAAAAAATTAAATGTAATCCTAAAGAGTTTGTTCAAAAAGGATCAATACAGAAGAATGGTACTAAGTTTCTTAATACTAATTAATTATTAACTAAAGCAGTGTAGTCAAAAACAAATCAATCTACGGTGACTGTTTTCTTCCGCAGAGCTGCCCCTGGAGAAGCTGGCAGTCAAAGTAGCTGAGCTCCAAACAGATCTGCACTTCATCACGTCAGTGCTGCGCCGCTCGCCACATCTCACCTCGCTTCACGTAGCCGGGATGAGATTACCAACGGGCTCCTCTCAAAGCCAACTTCTCACCGCTCTCTCAGGTAATGTGTCACGTCACTGGAAGGCTTTCACCGCAGTTTGAGTGTCCAGGCCTTCCTAAAGGAGTACACAAAGTGCCAGGGAATTGTGTGTTGTGAGAATTTCCACTGGGGAGTCGGGGGGGATGCGCGATGTGATGTGTAGAGAGGAAAGCTGGAGGATCAGAGTCAACATAGTCTCGCATAGCCAGACCTTCCTCCCCAGTGCTGTGGAGGAGGGTCTGGCAATGCGAGACTAGTCATCAGTTGACATAAACCCATCTACAATAAGCCAATATTTGCCTGTCGTGCCTGGTCATTTTATCTGTCTTAACTGTAAAACAAATATAAGCTGAAGTGCTGTCAGTAATGACATATGGTCAACTTTTAGAGTCAAGTCACTTCTTGAGGACTCTCAACTTGGAGGACATGAAGCTGTCTGACTGTCTCCCTGAGATCCTGAACCTACTGAGAGACTGCAAGTTGGAAGGTAAGAAAAGGAGGGTGACTCCTAACGGCAGGAGAGCCATCAATGCAAACACCTCTGCTAGTCTTTTCCTACATGTTCACTTGATCTCAACAGGTACATGACACATACAGTGAGGACCTTTTTGACCTTTTCAAAGGTTTGTAGAATGACGGTAATGTAGATGTTGATTGTAATGATGGCGGTAGATTGCTCCAGACAGATGCTCTTACAGTAAGAGCATCTGCCTGGAGCAATCTACCGCCATCATTACAATCAACATCTACATTACCGTCATTCTACAAACCTTTGAAAAGGTCACTAATCAACAATGACGTGAAGACTTTTAAGATCTTACTGCAATTCATCAGATTTTTTACAATTCGACCATATTTTATTGTTGTTTTATATATATATATATATATATATATATATATATATATATATATATATATATATATATATATATATATATATATATATATATATATATATATATATATATATATAAGCCTTTTCTTGGCTTCTGACCTCCCTCCCCTGCACAATGTTTTACCTTTTATCAAGCCTTATTGTTTTTTTAAAATAATGTGTGAAGAAACTAAACTAAATGTCTCAGAAAAGAGTCTTAAGCTGCGTTATGCAGAAGTATCGCTTAGAAATTACAAGCATTCCGGCTAAAACACAAACCAGGGCTGAAAAGCACAAGTGTGTTCTATGCCCAGTGATTAAGGATCTGTAGCCTTGAGTAAGGACATAGGGGACATTACCGGGTATTTAAGACTGCTTCAATTTAAGCAGATACAACATGCAAAATAGCTCTGGGGAGCTTATGTTTTTTCGCCCAGCAGTTTTCCTTGGATTAGGGGTGCCACCCTAATCCACCTGCTACATCCTGCTATGTCCAGCTATGTCCTGCTATGCCCTGCAGTGCCCTAGTATGCCCTGCTACACCCTGTAACGCCCTGCAGTGCCCTGCTACGCCATGAACTACTGCAACTACTAGTTTTAGTCATAGTCCCATTATCTTTATTGTGACTATTATTGCCACTGTTCATCACACCTCCAACCACCTACCAAGAGCCTGGGTCTGTCCGAGGTTTCTTCCTAAAGGGAGTTTTTCCTCGCCACGGTCTCACTAAATGCTTGCTCTCGGGGGAATTACTGGAATTGTTGGGTCTTTGTAAATTATAGAGTGTGGTCTAGACCTACTCTATCTGTAAAGTGTCTTGAGATAACTCTTGTTACGATTTGATACTATCAATAAAATTGAATTTAAAATGCTTAATGCATCTTTACTGGCACCTGTTAGTGACTTTATTATTCTCCGTCAGTGTTTCTTTTCTCATTGGAAGGTCTGCAAGGGAATTCCTCATGTTCTTTGCTTGTTTCCTCTCTCTCCGTCTCTCAGAGCTGCGGTTTAATGACTGCCGCCTTCTGGAGAAGTGGAGCGACAAGGAGGAGAGTCTGCAGCAGCTGGTGGCTGCTCTGAAGACGGTGCCTTCCCTCCACACACTCAGCCTGGCTCAGAATCGGCTCGGTGAGCACATGAAAATATGGATTCATGCATGTTTAAATAGGCTAGTGTGGACAGGGATTAACAGGTTAGAAGAAACAGTCTCAGTAGCACTCCCTCTGAAAGGTGACTTAAAACCTACCTTTTAATAAACAACTTATTTATTTTCTTATCTATCTACGTATGGTGTATATGTTGATTTATTTATATGTAGTTTGTTTTAGTCAGTTTTATAATTTATTTTATTGTTTTTAATCTACTTATTTATCTGTATTTTATGCATTATTTGTAACAATCTACAGTTGATGTACTTATTCGCAACTGTTTAGAACTTTTATTTATTAGATTTATGTATTTAAGTATGTTTTGGTTTTAAGTGTAACACCTCTGGTTTCCTCAGCTCGGTTTTTAATTCATTCACTTTAGTTGATTTAGGGGTGGGTAGGGGGGTGAATGGGGCTGGGGGGGGAGGGATATTGTGTTATGTGGGTATATCTTTGTGTGTGTGTGTGTGGGGGTGGTATTGTATGAAGCACTTTGTGCTACATTTACATGGATGAAAAGTGCTATAAATGAAGTCTGATTGATTGTTTCTATTCTATTGGTGTGTCTCTAAATCGTGAATAGTTTTGAAAGCAAATGTTTCAACTGTGTTAAACAATGGGACTTTCTCTGTCTACAGCCAAGAACGTGTGTGTGCTGGCAGAGCTGTTCTCAGGACCCTCACCTAGCTCAGTGAGACGACTCGACATCAGGTGAGAGCTGCAGGCAGCAGCAGGAGGATGCCTCAAGCCGCCTACACATGATCCGCAGTAAAATCGCTCTGCGCTGGCTGTTTACTGGCTTATTGTTTCCCTAGAGGGAGAGCAGTGCTCCAAATTAGAATTTTTCGGTTTTGCCGCGGATCATCAGTAGCTTCAACGCTACTCTGGTGGTCGGATTTGTAGTAGTAGTTTTTATAAATTTTTCTTTTAATTAGCAATTAATTCCAAGTTGTTTTTGAAAGATTATTTTTTGGGCATTTCCTCCTTTAGCTTGATTTATAAAAGGGAAGAGAGAGGGGGGAAGACATGCAGGAAGTTGCTGCAGGTTGGACCCTGGGCCTCTGTGTTGAGGAATAAACCTCTAGTAACAAGTAATAGTTAAAATAAGAGACTAAATATGTTAGCATGTGTAAAGTGCTCATATTATGCTCATTTTCAGGTTCATAATTGTATTTTGAGGTTGTACCAGAATAGGTTTACATGGTTTAATTTCCGAAAAAACACCATATTTTTGTTGTACTGCACATTGCTGCAGCTCCTCTTTTCACCCTGTGTGTTGAGCTCTCTGTTTTAACTACTGTAGAATATTAGCTGTGTGCAGTCATTGAGGAACTGGTTCAAGGAAATGTCTCTGACACATAGAAGGTTAAGCCTTTAACTATAGTTCAAGCCTTTTATGGCATAAGAATGCATTGTATACCAGACAGATAAGCAGAAGAACAGGAAAAGAAAGTTAAGAGAGGAAGTTGCATCACACAGAGGCCCCGACCTTGGTGTGTGTGTGTTTGTGAAAGATAACCGTTTCTGTCTAGGCACTAAGGAGACACCCCCCTGTGAGGAGAGAATAAAGACAAAGGGAAAAGCTTAGATCGGAGTTGATTCAAACAGAGTTCCTGGTGGACCGGGCTTTGACTTAAAGGTGCCGTAGATAGGACTGTGAAGATCCAAAAAATTTGAACATAGACAACTTCTCAGTCCCTCCCCCCTTTCTGCTAAAGCCCAAAACGGTCTCCTCAGCCCCTCCCCCCATAAGGGAGAATGAATGCGTGTGCATGAGCAGTGATTGACACACCCCCCCTGGCCCTGATTGGTGTAGTGTGATTTTGCAAATCACACTACAGGCTGTAGGTGGTGCCAGAGGAGCTGGATTTCTTTTTTTAAATGACCTGCCTAATGTAGTTCTACTGGAACATAGGGTCAGTTTCAGCACATATGACAGAAAGTTAGTTTTATAAGTCTTACCTACTGCACCTTTAAGGTCTGTTGCTAGGGAAACTTAGACTCTGTTTTTGTGAACCCACAATTATTATTTTTAGGCCTTTATTGACAGTACAGCTGGAGAAATGAAAGGAGAAAGCAAGGGGGGAATGACATGCAGCAAAGGGCTGCATGTCGGAGTCAAACCCGGGCCCGCTGCGTCGAGGAGTAAACCTCTATATATGGGTGCCCGCTCTACCAACGGAGCTATCCGGGCGCCCTTGTGTTCCATCTTTGTTGGGAGTCGCACGTGCGCAGTAGCTAGGTAAGGACTACTAGCCAGTCAGAAGCAGAGTATGAGGGCGTGCCACGCTAGCAGCTAGGCGAGCATTATAACGTGTGTTACAAAGTGACGCACGTTTGTCTCTGAAGTAAAGGCTGGACTACAACAGAGCTGTATGGAGCAGTTTGTGAACAGTGTTTTCTGTTGGAGATGGTAAGTCCCTTTGGGGTGGACTTTGGGCTTTTTCACTTTGTAAACCTATACCTTGCACAAAAAAAGATATATAACATAAAGATAAGGTAAAAGTCAAAAAGCATAATATGAGCACTTTAAGTTACAGAATGTCACACAAAGTGTACATTACATTTCCAATCATGAATGCATAGTTTGCCCCATACTATCATGTTATCCAACACTCATTGTAGATTTAGTTTAGAGTTGTTTTTTTATTACATTATATCATCATTTCCATGTGCTGCCTTTTGTCCCGAACAGCTCCAACTTCATTCAGCCCGCTGAGCTGCTGGAGTTCGCCAATAGATTGAGGACACATCCTCCGCCACATCGATTGACCCTTGACCTCAGGAAAAACCCGGGGGATCGGGACCCCGACACATGGAACGCGGCGGTGAAGAGACTCCGTCCCTTCTGCGTTCTCCTGGTGGAAGGATGGAACTCCACCGACACGATGGCTGACCACATCAGCAACATGTGAACACAGCTAGAGGAACAACGGAGTGGCAGACACTCCCTGTTGGTGCGAAAAGTGGCTGTGAAGTTAGCAGAAGTTTGACAGAAGAGTGACTGTGGTCATTTTGTGTTCGGGTTCAGACAGCAGGAGGTTCCAATGAAAGGTTTTTATGAAGTTTTTAGGCTTTTTTTTTTTGAACTTCCCAAACCACACCTGCAGCACGAGTCACTCTCCACTGTCCATTTCATGCAGTATTGTTCTAAACATATAGTAGTTCAACATGTTTAAATACACAACTTCCATTCTGTCTCAATTGCGAACTAGAGTGCAACATGTGTACATAGTGTACTGAGCATTCGGCTGGAAAGAGGAGAAGGGGATGAAGCCGTAGGAGGGGGTGCTTATTGACATTGCCATTTTGTTCTTCTACCATAATTACAATTATGGCAGAACAGTCCTTATTTTTGCTTTAATTAGTTGTGACATTTCATTAGTTCTATGAATGTTACATCTATTTCATTTGTTCTCTTGTATCAGAGTGCTGGTTGCACTGTTGGAAAAATAAAAGGAGCGTCCCGTCAGTTTGACATTTGAATCATTTATTAAACCAACGTCCGTTACACTTCCAGAGTCTTCCCTTGGACAGAGTGTGAGTGAGAGTGGACATTAAGATACAACTGGAAAAAAAAACCTGGAGGGTTGACGCCAGAGGTGAAGAGCAGTTTCACAGCAGCTTTCTCACACCGTCTCTTCATTGTCATTTTCTTTACATTAGACGAACAGCATCGACACACCGACTACCAAATCATCATTAGTAGGAACCAAGTAGAAAAAAAAACAATCAGAAAAACGGATTAAAAGAGCGTAATCTTTTTCTTAGTGGATTTTTTTTCTTTTCTTTTAAAGCGAAATACTGTAACACTTATTTTCTGTAAATTCAGTTTGTTTTCCTTGTATGTTCTCATATTTTTAGTAAATTCAAGTCGAAGAGAGTGAAGACCCTATGTCTGCATGCTAATCTGTTGATTTGCTGGGTCTCATCTACAACCATCTCTTACATAAAACAAAGACTCTCACAAACGCACAGCACTTACACACTCGTACACACTGCTGCAACATTTCGGCTTGGCCACGCTATCTCCAAGGCTTCTCATTCACTGTGATTTTACAGGAAATCAAATTAAAACATTTGGCCATATTCATACCTCCTAAAGAAATCAGTTTTCAAATGAGGGACAGGTTTGTTCTGAGGACTTAATTTTTCTTATATCGGTGACTTTAACTGAAACTTGCGCCCTTCTTTTTTTTTATTATTTTCTCTAAGAAACAATTGGCTGTCAGAAAAGATGAGCTCACCTTAATGCCAAAATCAGATATACTGATTATCATAATGCGAAAATATTTTCACATTTGTAACTGCCGTAGGAAACTACCATGTTGACAGCTGCAGATGGTATGTTCAATGTCTCAGTTAGAGGGTGGGAAACTAACTGGACCCAGGATGACTAACTACTAGTGTAGTTCACAAATTGTATCTTGTTGGTTTGTAAGATAGTCACCAATAAATCTAAGGGTCACCTGTGTGGCGTAGAGTTAGGACTGTTTAAACCTGGCAACCCCACTATGAGGACAGGACGATGGCATGGTTTTTTTTCTTGTATTTAGCAGCTAGTTTGATTCTAAGAAAATGGTGTTTGCGGCATGGTTCAGCGATAGATGGCGATGCAGCTACTGTATATTGATGGCTGACGTCTGCAACCCGTAATCTGCCCAGACCTTAACAAAAGTCAAACTATTCCTCGAGACAAATCACTTCTTTTTGGGAGTATGAATCAGACGTACAGTTACAGATATCTTAAAAACACTTTGTGGTAGGCGTACTTGAGGGGATTATGGGTGGAAGTCCGCAGACTGTTTGGAGATGGATTTTAAATATCCACTTTTAGACCTTTATCAGAGTGAGCAAAATGTACACTAACCAGACTTTTGGGGGGGGGGGGGAGAAAAATGAAAGAATCCCCCCCCCTGTTGCAAGAACTTTCACAGCCATATCCACGGTTACATGTGGTGCTTTTTCTTGTTTCTCTATAGACTTACTTTTACATAGTCTGTGACAGTGTCAATGTTCATGTTCTCTTTGTGGAGTGCGTATGTTAGAGTGAGTGAACTGCACATCACACACACAGCGACACTCACCACAGTCTCTTCAAAAAGAAAAAGTTTCTTTAGCCAAAGATTAACTGATATCTGGACCTTTTTTTTTTTGACACTCATTATTTCAGTTGTGTCACAAAAAAACCAAAATGAATTAAACTAGTACAGCAACATTCACGCTGTCATACATCAACACATATGTGTCCTACCATAATGATAACTACAGTTGATTGCGCGCCACACACACACACACACACACACACACACACACACACACACACACACACACACACACACACACACACACACACAGTGACAAAAACACTGGCGCCTACATTACAATAGCTTGAGAAGGCATTAAGGAAATCTCAAATAAATATAAATAAATTAAATCATATAAAAAGAATGGGTTAACGACATAGAAATTCTGTTAAATACAGCGAAAATCTCAAATGAATACAATAAACAACAGTACTTGCTTGTAGACAAAGACCATATGGATGCAAGAGACGGGTACGTTTTGTAAACAGTGACAGACAGACAAGCAGGTAGACACATTCACAAATCATTAGTGAGCAGAAAAAGGCCTGTTGGGGCCCAGTGGTGGTGGACTTGGTCTGTGGGGTTGGGGGGAGGGGAAGGGGGGTTGTGGGAGAGCTGGCACTCCTCAAATCCCTCCCAGGAAGTGTGGGCATGCTGTGTTGTGTCTGAAACATGAATGGTGGGGGCCTTTTATTGGCAGTGCTGCTATCATCCCTACTACTTGTTATCTGCTGCCCATGGTTACTCAGGATGCCTGTGGTCAACCGGACCAAATACTGTGGCAGAGTGGACAGACGTGACCAGATTTCCTCAAGATGACCTAATGCTAAAGATAGATAGGGCTGGGCAATACATCAATATAAATCGAATCGTGATATGAGACTAGATAAGTGTCTTAGATTTCTTTGTAATATGGCATAAGTGTTGTCTTTTCCTGCATTTAAGGGCTTTATCACAGTGAAGTGATGTCATTTTCTGAACTTACCAGACTGTTGTATTATTGTTGTTCTATTATTTGCCTTTACCCACTTAGTCATTATATCCACATTACTGATTATTTATCTAAAATCTCATTGTGTAAATATTTTGTCAAAACACCAATAGTCAACCTTACAATATCGTCGCAATGTCGTTATCGAAGGTATTTGTTCAAAACTATTGTGATATTCGATTTTCACCGTTATCGCCCAGCCCTAACTTAAGACTACAAGACTGTTGGTGTGATCAGTGTACAGGCAATCATCTGTCTGAGCCTGGCTGCTTTTCCTTTGTGGGCACACGTTCAGCCAGTAAGGAGAAACTAAACTGGCCTTCTATGTGTTAAGTGATTCGAACATGGACACCAAATACACCTGCACCGTAGTTACTGTCTCCAGTGCTGCATGCTAGAACATTATAGCAATTACTATCCTGCACAATATGTAACACTCAGCATACCGTAATAGCACCACTAACCATAAGTGTGTGTATGATGCGAGATTATAAATTATATATATTACAAATGAAAAATGTAACTCGTAAGCACAAAAAAAAATAAAGACACACACATACACATACACTGTCTGGTATGACCAGTAGCTTATGGTGGCTAATGTTGGCTAATATTACCAAACATAGTACATCATTCAGTCAGTTTGAAGACTTCATGATTCTTCTCTTTTTCGTGCTGCGGTTACTCTGTTTCAGCATCCACCGTTACGACATAACTGTCGCTGGTGCACAGCGCCTGCTGTTCAGCAGACGTTAGATAGCATAGTCCCAACATGAAGAACAGGAAACCCTCTTGTGAATCGGATTTCAAAGTGTTCACGCACACTATCCCGACATTGTTGACCCCCCCCTTGCAAACCATGTAGTCACAATTCCTGTAGCAGTTTGTTAACAAGTAAGCCAGATAGAATAGAAATAAGCAGCGTATAGCTAGTTCATTTTCTAATTGTTTTGTTTTAATATTGGATGTTGTTTGGAGGCAAGCAAAAAGTTGCCTGAAGATGGTCTGATGTCTGAGGTCTAGCACCGGAACATTGCCTACTATTACAGTTTATATATTTTTAGTTAGACGCTGTGCGGGAGTTTCTTTCCAACGTTTGACCAAGTTGTAGATGTGCAAAGTATTTCAAATTTTATATATATATATATATTTTTTTAGACACTGTGCGGGAGTTTCTTCGCAACTTTTGTCTCACGTTGTAGATGTGCGGAATATTTTTCTGTTCTGAGTCTGTAGGTATATATCGGTTACACTTTACTTGAAGGTGTCTACATAAGAGTGACATGACACTGTCATGAACGTGTCATAAACATTAGAAACAAGTCATAAACGTTTATGACATAACGCTTCTTGTAGTACGCGTCATTCGGTTTTTGTCATGACAAGAAGAAACTTAGGGTTCATGTGTCATGACAAGTTATGGTTAGGGTTCATGTGTTCATGACAGTGTCATGTCACTCTTATGTAGATACCTTCAAGTAAAGTGTTTCCATAACTTCGAACTAAGCTAACGTTACTGCCGACAGCAGGCAAGAGAAAACATGAGACTTTTATATTAGACTATAATACTTTTGTTAATAAATGTTAAGACTTATTTGGACCTTTTAAATCAAATGCTTTTGAAGACAGATGCCCTGAATGAAAATACCGTGTGCAGCCGATGGTCCTAACACAGTCAGTCACAAAGCAGGATGAGAAGCGACCCACGTTGATAATAAAATGCGTTGCGTATGTTGTGTTCTCTCCATACTTAAAATCTCTAGGATGTACTAACAATATGAACACAATCTTTGCTAATGTTGTCTGTAAACCCAACATGGCGGAAGTGTTGTAGCCTTGAAGTTGAAAAACACAACTCGGGGGGAGGGGGGGGAATTTAGTGTCCACGTTCTCCTCGCTTGATGGCTTAGTGGCCAACAGAGCTACCGTATCACCTCTCATCACCGTCTTCCTTCACAGCGACACTTGTTTATGGTCATGCTGGCACGCAACATCCGACTAACGGAATGAAGTTATGTTTTTGTCTCCGTGGTTTCTGTCCAGGGATTTTAAATTGACACCTGCCGACCGGCCAAATGCGGCTTAATATTAAGGGTAACACTTTACTTGAAAGGTATCTACATAAGAGTGACATGACACTGTCATGACTAGGGCTGTGCTCGGTTGAAGAAATTCTTAGTCGACTAACACTCATTCAATTGTATCGACTAACCTTTTAGTTGATTTAATCGACAGATCTGTAAATCTGAGTTTCTCCGCAAAGAGTCACGCAAAACACCACTTTAATTCTTGTGTTTACCAGAGATGTGCTCATACGTTTCTTGGAAATAAGTAATTCAGCATGAAAAAAAAGCATCAAACATGACTATCGACTAAAGAAATCTAAGTTGACTAAGACCAAAACAACCGATTAGTCGACCAATTGACTAAGAGGGAGCAGCCCTAGTCATGACACTGTCATGACACATGAACTTTAACTCTAACCATAACTTGTCATGACAAAAAACCGAATGACACTTACTAAAAGAAGCGTTATGTCATAATGACTTGTTTATGGCACGTTCATGACAGTGTCATGTCACTCTTGTGTCGATACTTTCAAGTAAAGTGTATCCAAATTAAGTTTTGCTGGGTAACATTGTAAAGTTGCTAGCCAACACTGCATCTGTTTGATGCCAGATTGGTCTGTTTTCCGCCCCAAAAAACTGGGCGGTTGTTGCGTGCGTTTGTCTTGGAAACGTCATCTTTATCTCGCAGCGCTGCTTGTTGAACTGATCTCACATTTTCCCACGAACGGCACTGTTGTGACGCGTCGTATGGCCGCAGCGCGCGTGCTATCGATGCTGCGAGCCGCATTGAAACGAAGAAGACAAAAAGGAGCGAGCGCCGTCAAACAAACCAGAGGAGCCGAAATTAGTAAGTTAAAAAAGTAAAGCTCGTTTGGAGAAGAAAAAAAAGCAAAAACATTTAGCTACTGGAAAATCTGATTGGCTTGGTAACTTTAAAAATCTACTAGCCGTGTTGGCTGGTGACCAAAAAAAAAGCTTGTCATTATGAGGCAGGATCACAAACAAGAGGAGCCTGTGTGTGTGGAGGTCTCAGCTCCTACTAAGTTGTGGCAGTGTAAAACGTTGGACACAGCTTGGCCTTTACACCTGGTGTCTGAGGCACACTGTACATATAGCATAAGTACTGAGGGAATGGTGCAGTTAGGCTTTATATCTTGTGGAAATCTGGTGCTGAACCCTAGGAATCATTTGCTTAGCTAGTGTATGTGAGAGACTTTAACACCTGTGGCATTTGAATGCATCATTCATCTAGGTGCTTAATTCTTGCTTTGCGTTCGATGGTTATTGTACGCAGCAGAAGGTGGAATCGTGGGGCGAGACTTTTCAATGCAAGTGTGTGCATGTACTGATATGTGTGTGTGTGTGTGTGTGCATGTCAATTTGTATGTGACATGTGTATGTGTGTTTAAGCAGGGGTAAAACAAAGAGAGAAATCGGTTCATGTTAAAACATACGAGTTGAATTTAACACAAACTTTCGAGGGGTCCTGAACTCTGAGTGTGCCAGTGACACTAACGTGAATCCAATGAAATGATGAGATCCCTGCTAATTCCTTCATACTGTATGTGGATAACTGTATTAATGCATGTGAAGGCACACACAGTACTGTTAGCATACGAAAACACTGGAACTCCAATACAGGTGTTTTTTTTTTCTTGTGTAAATGTCAGTTAAAAGGACTACATCTATAGAAATAGAAAAAAAAAACAGCTGGGTCAACTCAAATGTACAGTGGTCAAACTCGAAAACAAGGCAGTTTTGTTAGTTCCAGAAAAGTAAACATGTTGAAGAGGCGAGGTATTCACCCAGCGGCAACAATGTGTATGTATGATGTTCCTGTGCTGGGAGGGGGGGAGAGTGTGGGGGGCCTGTCATGGAGGGGGTTGAAGGGAGTGTAGAGGGGTAAAGTATGGATTGCGTGTGTGTGCGTGTGTGTTTGAGCGTGTGTGTGTGCGATGGGGGGGCTATAGCATTCCATCCATGAAGCTGGTGTCCAGCCGCTGGATGAGCACTCGGATGAAGGACATCTCCTTGCGCGTGTTCTCAAAGATCACCCTGGGGTCGTCGGACTGGCAGCGCAGACAGTTGGGAGCCATGACCATAGCCAGGTTGTTCACATCCATCTTGGTGATGGCCACATTGGCAGACTGGGCAAATACCTTGAACACACACACACACACACACACACACACACACACACACACGTACAGTTAGGGCTGGGCGATATGAAAAAAAAAAATACAAATTTTCGACCAAATACCTTGATGACGATATTGTAGGGTTGACAATTGGTGTTTTGACAAAATATTTGCACAATGAGATTTTAGATAAATGATGATCAATAATGTGAATATAACGACTAAGTCGGTAAAGGCAAATAATAGAAGAGCTAGAACAGTCTGGTAAGTTCAGAAAAGACAAGACTTATGTCATATTACAGTATCCAAAATCTAAGACGATCTCTAGTCTCATATCGTCATATTACGATATTGCGATATTCAAAACAAAGACATACAATACTATGACTTTTTCGACATGCTATAATATGACTTTTTTGGGGGACTTCCTGCTCTTTCCTCTATCTTTCCATCTGTGTGCATTCATATCCCAGTAATGCATGTTACTAACTTAGCTCTGGGGAGCTTATTCCCCGGAGTCCTTATGTTTTCTGGCCTTGCAGCTGCTGCCGTGGTCCTGCTCTACGCCCTACACCTCTACTACTATTATTTCTACTATTATTTCTAGTCATAGTTCTATTATCTTTATTGGTACTATAATTGCTACTGGTGTTCATACCAACTGCTATAATATTATCAATCACATTTCCCCATAGCTGTATATCTGTATCAGTGTCTCTGTGTCCCAACTGTGCAGCAGATGGCCGCCCCCCAAGAGCCTGCGTCTGTCCCGAGGTTTCTGCCTAAAGGAAGTTTTTTCTCGCCACTGTCGCACAAAATGCTTGCTCTGGGGGGGTCTGGAGCAGTGTTTCTCAAATGGGAGTCTGTGTACCCCTAGGGGTACTTTGGAGTACTGCAGTCATGCATAATTCATAAAAATGTTTTTTAGTAATTTAGTTATGGATTCTAAACATCTGAAGTAACATTTAAGTGTGTTTCAGTTACAAGCTTGTTAAGTAATGGTGCAGAGCTGTTTAACATGATTTTTTTCGACATACTATACTATAACTTTATTTGACTTTTTTTAGCATACGATGACTTCTTTTGACATATTATTCTATGACTTTGTTACTACTTTTTTTGGCATACTGTACAATGACTTATTTCATCATATTATACTATGACTTTGTTATGACTCTTTTTCGACACAGTACACTATTACTTTTTCTTACTTTTTTTGACATACTACACTATGACTGTATTTTTTGACATACTATACTATGAATTTGTTACTACTTTTTTTACATAGTATACTATGACTTTATTTGACTTTTTTAACATACTATACAATGACTTATTGGTACTATAAGTGTGTGTGTGTGTGTGTGTGTGTGTGTGTGTGTGTGTGTGTGTGTGTGTGTGTGTGTGCGTGTGCGCATGTGTTTGCATGTAAGTGTGTGTGTTTGCATGTGTGTGTGTGTGCACGTGCATGAGTGCGTGTGTGCGTATGTGTGTGTTTGCGTGTGTGTGGGTGTTACCTGTAGGAAGCGGATGAGGTAGCAGAGCACCAGTTTGTTGATGTGTGGCAGGCCTAGCACCACATTGACAGCTGCCTCTGGGTTGTCATAGTGATTGATGCACTCCTCATAAAACTCGTGAGGGATGAGAGGCTCCTCCAGCTCCCTGTACCAGAGCTTCAGCAGAGACGCTGGGGGACACACAGACACAGAGGCAGCATGACATGAGAGCGCCATGAAAACTCATTTAAAGCCTGTTTAAGAACTAAATGAAGCCATTGGAACATTTACTCTGCTACGCTCATGTTACACTAACTGCATGTGCATCATCTTGTTGGGGCTAGGCCTGTAACAATTATTACATAATTGTCTAATTTTACATTATTTTACATGATCGCGGTTTCTTTGTTAACCGCAATGAATTGCTAAAGTCATTATTAGTCGGACTGTTGAGCTAGAGCTAAAGCTATGCTAGCAGCAGAAGTCACTTGTTGCCATATTAACTCCAAACATCCTGGGCTGTAGCTGCCTCAAGCCAGAGAAATTGCCTTTGCCCGCGTTTCTGGGCCGAAATCTGCCTCACAAACCCTCTGATTAAATAACCATCACCACCCTTCACTTTTCTTTTTTTTAATGATAAAAAAGAGGGGTTGTTTACTTCATAGGCTGTGTACTTGTGTTATTACATTATCTGGGTCACATAACAGGGATATATAACCAAACGATGTACCCTGGAATTCATTTTAAACTTTTATTTGTTTAAAAAAGTAATAAAGAAAGAAAGATATAAAGTTATATTGTTAATCGCAATTATTTCTGAGACAATTAATTGTACAGCAACATTTTAAATTGGTACAGCTCTGTTTGGGGCTACAGAGAGTTAGTGTGAGGACTCAGTGAGTGAATCTGCTCAAGTTATTCACCAACAACTTCCTGTACATGACAGCACTGTGGAGGACCACCGCAGTGTGTGTGTGTGTGTGTGTGTGTGTTGTGTTTGTGTGTTTACCTGGGATGTGCGGGTCCTCCAGTCCTGTGGGGATTTTCCATTGATCCACTTGCAGCTTGAGGGCATTGACTTCATCTATGTCCCCTGGCACCCTGGAGGTCAAAGGTCACAAGCTGGTTACACTTCAGCCCCTCCAGTCTCAGTCTCGTCTTCTCTGTATATGTTGCGACTATGATACATTCCCCAATCCAATTCTATGAGAACTCTGATGAAAGTCGTTCTCATTGGTTTTATTTCTGTCATTAATTGCAACACTGTTTTCCTCCCTCAAGATACAGTGAGGAAAATAAGTATTTAAACACCCTGCTATTTTGCAAGTTCTCCCACTTAGAAATCATGGAGGGGTCTGAAATTGTCATCGTAGGTGCATGTCCACTGTGAGAGACATAATCTAAAAAAAAAATCCAGAAATCACAATGTATGATTTTTTAACTATTTATTTGTATGATACAGCTGCAAATAAGTATTTGAACACCTGAGAAAATCAATGTTAATATTTGGTATAGTAGCCTTTGTTTGCAAGTACAGAGGTCAAACGTTTCCTGTAGTTTTTCACCAGGTTTGCACACACTGCAGGAGTGATTTTGGCCCACTCCTCCACACAGATCTTCTCTAGATCAGTCAGGTTTCTGGGCTGTCGCTGAGAAATACGGAGTTTGAGCTCCCTCCAAAGATTCTCTATTGGGTTTAGGTCTGGAGACTGGCTAGGCCACGCCAGAACCTTGATATGCTTCTTACAGAGCCACTCCTTGGTTATCCTGGCTGTGTGCTTCGGCTCATTGTCATGTTGGAAGACCCAGCCTTGACCCATCTTTAATACTCTAACTGAGGGAAGGAGGTTGTTCCCCAAAATCTCGCAATACATGGCCCCGGTCATCCTCTCCTTAATACAGTGCAGTCGCCCTGTCCCATGTGCAGAAAAACACCCCCAAAGCATGATGCTACCACCCCCATGCTTCACAGTAGGGATGGTGTTCTTGGGATGGTACTCATCATTCTTCTTCCTCCAAACACGGTTAGTGGAATTATGACCAAAAAGTTCTATTTTGGTCTCATCTGACCACATGACTTTCTCCCACGACTCCTCTGGATCATCCAAATGGTCATTGGCAAACTTAAGACGGGCCTTGACATGTGCTGGTTTAAGCAGGGGAATCTTCCGTGCCATGCATGATTTCAAACCATGACGTCTTAGTGTATTACCAATAGTAACCTTGGAAACGGTGGTCCCAGCTCTTTTCAGGTCATTGACCAGCTCCTCCCGTGTAGTTCTGGGCTGATTTCTCACCTTTCTTAGGATCATTGAGACCCCACGAGGTGAGATCTTGCATGGAGCCCCAGTCCGAGGGAGATTGACAGTCATGTTTAGCTTCTTCCATTTTCTAATGATTGCTCCAACAGTGGACCTTTTTTCACCAAGCTGCTTGGCAATTTCCCCATAGCCCTTTCCAGCCTT
The DNA here is from genome assembly GCA_025617405.1 of Perca schrenkii. Lineage (NCBI taxonomy): Eukaryota > Metazoa > Chordata > Actinopteri > Perciformes > Percidae > Perca > Perca schrenkii. The sequence continues at coordinate 6,965,658 of CM046795.1, forward strand.
GTGGAAGGGAACAATTTTGTCTCTAGTATCTTTGGACAGCTCTTTGGTCTTGGCCATGTTAGTAGTTTGATTCTTACTGATTGTATGGGGTGGACAGGTGTCTTTATGCAGCTAACAACCTCAAACAGGTGCATCTAATTTAGGATAATAAATGGAGTGGAGGTGGACATTTTAAAGGCAGACTAACAGGTCTTTGAGGGTCAGAATTCTAGCTGATAGACAGGTGTTCAAATACTTATTGGCAGCTGTATCATACAAATAAATAGTTAAAAAATCATATATTGTGATTTCTGGATATTTTTTTTTTAGATTATGTCTCTCACAGTGGACATGCACCTACGATGACAATTTCAGACCCCTCCATGATTTCCAAGAGGGAGAACTTGCAAAATAGCAGGGTGTTCAAATACTTATTTTCCTCACTGATATATCTGTGTGTACTTGCCTTGAGACAATTCTTCTGCCCATCCTGACCCTGCTTCTTATCTTATGACATGTCAGCTAAACGAATGTAGCGATTGTTAGTAAATGTGTAGGTCTTGTGTGTCTCATTAAAGCTTGCTTATGAAATTGCATATTAAACTGGGCCTACAATAACGTGTATGGCGGCCTAAAGCCTTTATACATACCTTTTTAGTGCACAGAATTCTAAGCTACAATTTTTGGCATGATTTTATAAATCTTGTTTTCATGTTAAACATACAGTATCTCACGAAAGTGAGTAAACCCCTCACATTTTAGTAAATATTTCATTATATCTTTTAATGGGACAACACTGAAGAAATTACACTTTGCTACAATGTAAAGTATTAAGTAGCCCCACATCATCACATACCCTTCACCATACCTAGAGATTGGCATGGTTTTATGTCAGTTAGCCTAATCGCTGGTTTGATTTGCATTGAGAGATGATTTTATGGAAAGTACTCCATGCCAATCTCTAGGTATGGTGAAGGGTATGTGATGATGTGGGGCTATTTTAATTCCAAAAGTCAAGGGAACTTTATCAGGATGCATAGTATCCTGGATCCATGAAATAACTGGCCTTTAAAAATAAAAATCTGCCCACCTCTATGGGAATTTAACATAGGGGTGTGCTGACTTTAGTTGCCAGCGGTTTAGACATTAATGGCTGTGTGGTGAGTTATTCTGAGGGGACAGCGCATTTACACTGTTATACAAGCTGTACACTTAATACTTTACATTGTAGCAAAGTGTAATTTCTTCAGTGGTCCCATTAAAAGATATAATGAAATATTTACTAAAATGTGAGGGGTGTACTCTTGTGTACTTTTGTGAGATACTGTACATGTGGCACAGTGAATCTATATCCATGGTAAGTGACTACCTCATCTATAGGCCAGTAAGCCGGTTATTAATGGTTTTTTTTCCGTATAGTCTTATATTTGCTAATAACATATTGGATTCATGTTAAGACATTTACAATTCTGAAAAAAAGTTAACAATTAATCAATTATCAATAATTTGGTGGCCCCACTGCAGTAACTCTGAGTACCCCCTAGGAGTCCCAGACCCCCTGTTGAAGATCTCTGCAGTAGATGGTGGGATTCAAACCACAAAATAATTGTGATTGGATTGTTTCACAACAGTTTGTCTTGATACCCTGGTATATACTGTAGTTGTTGGGTGAAAACCTAAAATCCTGTTAACAGCTGGTTCCAGGGAAGGAGAGAACTGGAGCCGAGTGGATTCTGTCACACAGGAAAGCACGTTCTTTTACATCTTCCCAATGGAGAACAAAGTGAATAGGGAGTTCAGTTTGAGGTTTTCGAGAGCTGATATTCTTAAGCTCCAGATATTGGGGCCAATATTTGTTATCTCTAAAGCAGCTTTAATTGCTTAGAGATAATGAATAATGGCATTCACCATATAAACTTTAAAGATAGGGGGGCTTAAAGAGAGAGGCGCTAAAATCGAGGTATATTCAGACAGAGTAGGAGAAAAATAATGTGTTTTTTGAACATTAAAGGGTAATTTCTGTTTTTTTTTTACCTGCACTCTGTTTTCCCATCGATTGGTGTCTACGTGACTAATCTCAACAAAAAAGTTTAAAGCAAAAACACTGTAACCGGCAGCCGCGAACTGGGCTTCAATGGCAGTGAACAGCACTTTTAGTGGACGCGCAATTGCCTATTAACATCACATCGCAGCTTGTTTTGCCGCTGCCAGCTGCAGCAATCTTGCTTAATACTGGACCAATGTCAAAGATTGTTGTTCCCATCAGTCACTTAGACTCAAAAAGTTAGTGAAAAGTTACTCGTTAAAGCATGTAAACATGTTCTAGTAGAAACCCTAAATACAAGTATGAATCTGACAATGAGCATCATTGGGGCGCAGCAAACAAATCTATAGGAGCTACTCTAGAAATACAACAGTTTACAGGGCAATTCCAGTGCTGGTTCCATGGTATCAGAATCATGGAAACATTAATTAGTCATGTGACAAGGGCTTGAATGATTGGCAGTACAGGCAGCCAAGTGACAGCACTCTGATCCAATGGATTGGGGGGAGGGGCAATCATATATGTACCCCCCTTCTAGCCCCGCCCCTCTGTCCGACACTGGCTTTTGAATGGCAGACACCGCCAGTAAGGATAAAAACTAAATACTATCTCAAAGACAACTACAGAAAGTTAAACAGACATTTCTTGGTATTACACAATGTGCATCATTATAATCTATGATTTTTACTTTAATCCATGACAACTGCATGCATGGACAAAATCATTAACACACTTTACACTCTGCATGTATCTTGTCATTCTATGTTGTACACTGCAGGCCAACATAAAATAGACGGCAGCACTTACATGCACTTACTATCAATTACATGCTTATTAGTACAGCCCCTGACAAAAGTCTTGTCACTTATCTAAGTTGTAGGAACAACAAATAATAACTTGACTTGTAGTTGATCAATCGGAATCAGAAATGGCATATATGAAAGGCAAAGGCTTCTGGATTATGCTTATTATACCAATTATTATCATTCATTGAGTTTTATCATTGAATTAGGACAGAAAGGTCAGATTTGGCTTGGACAAAAGTCTTGTCGTGTCTTTAAATGATTCAACCAATCACAGATTAGAGCTTCACCTGTGACAAATACTGTAATTAACACATTCCCGGGTGTGTATAAAAAGAACTCCAGCACACCACACCTTCATGTGAGGTGCAACCTGACCAAAGTGCTCATCAAAAGCCTGAAGACCAAGTCTGCTGCTGAGGTGGCAGACATCTTCAATGTATCCAAACGTCAAGTGGAAAGGATAAGAAAAATATTTAAAGAAACTGGTGAAGTTCATGACAAGCCCAGGTCAGGCAGACCCCGTAAGACAACTGTTCGAGAGGACAGCTTGTAGCTCCGACAGTCCAGGGCCAGCCCTTTTTCTGGGCTGGCCACCAGAAACCGCTGTATCTATAAGAACAGTTTGTCGAATTCTCTCACGCAGTGGTCTCCATTGCCGAATTAGTGCTCATAAACTAGCATTAAACAGAAGACAACTAAAAAAATTGTGTTGCATTTGCAAAGGCCCACAGCTTGGTGAAAGGATGGACAGTGGAAGAAGGAAGTGGCAGAAGGTTGATTTTTCTGATGAATCATCCATTGAACTGCATCCCAATTGCCGCAAATACTGCAGAAGACCTGTTGGAACCCGCATGGACCCAAGATTCACCCAGAAAACAGTCAAGTTTGGTGGAGGAAAAATCATGGTTTGGGGTTACATCCAGTATGGGGGTGTGCGAGAGATCTGCAGAGTGGATTGCAACATCAACAGCCTGAAGTATCAACAAATTCTTGCTGCCCATTACATTCCAAACCACAAGAGAGGGAAAATTCTTCAGCAGGATGGCGCTCCTTGTCATACTTCAGCCTCCACATCAAAGTTCCTGAAAGGGAAGAAGGCCAAGGTGCTTCAGGATTGGCCAACCCAGTAACCAGACATGAACATTATTGAGCATGTCTGGGGTAAGATGAAGGAGGAGGCTTGGAAGATTAAACCAAAGAATCTTGATGAACTCTGGGAGTCCTGCAAGACTGCTTTCTTTGCTATTCCAGATGACTTCATCAATAAGTTATTTGAGTCATTGCCGAGACGTATGGACGTAGTCCTCCAAGCTCATTTTCTTTTTCCCAAGGCACCATGACTTTACATATGCTCTGATGTTATTGTAGCATGTTTGTGTATTAAAATATAATTTCTACCGTACATTACTGTATTTTTGTATGTGACAAGACTTTTGTCCAAGCCAAATCTGACATTTCTGTCCTAATTCAATTATAAAACTCAATGAATGATACAATACTTTATTTTGGTATAATAAGCATAATCCAGAAGCCTTTGCCTTTCATATATGCCATTTCTGATTCCAATTGATCAACTACAAGCCAAGTTATTATTTGTTGTTCGTACAACTTAGATAAGCGAAAAGACTTTTGTCAGGCACTGTAGATTCAATAGTTAGAATATAGGGCAATTAATGATCACTCTAATTATAAAATATCTATTAATTATCTAATTAATTATTAATTAAGGCTTCAACAGCAAAATACGGTTTGATGTCGCCAGTGAGAAACCAGAAGAAAGTCTTCTTCCTTCATATCATTACTTTCCAACTGTGTACGCTGACTGATTTCCAATAAATCAGTTCATACTCGGCAGCCCTCTCTGTGCTGCTCCACTCAAAGTCCCTTCTGCTCCTTTCTCCACTCACTCACCTGAAGATGCCTTCTGTCTGGTCTCCATTGAGACCCAGAACCTCTTCAGAGAGGCGGGTCTGCACCCAGGGCAGCTGGTTGTCTGGATACCGCTCCTTCTGGAGCGCCATCACCTCGTCCAGGGAAGAGCCAAACATGGAGGGACTGAAGATGGCGTTCCTGGCGTGCTTAATCTCCTCCAGACAGGGCTTCTGCACGCCCTGAAGAGAGAGAAACATACACGCACGCACACACACGAGTTGATGTTAATACAGCAGGGCAGATGAAGGACAGCTTGGTTACTTGCAGGATATGGGTCAGAAAGCAGTGGGAGGAGAGGACAGTCATATGTTCAGATATCAGTGAGAAAAACATTGGTCCAGCCACAGGACAAACAGCTCATTAATGTGCTGTGAGAGGTTAGCAGGTTAACACCAGTCAAACACTGCAGTGTCCTAAACTTGACAAATCATCCCTGTCAGTGACCTGCTGAGATTCTGCCGCTACATGCTACACAGGCTCTGAGCCAAGCTGCTGCCTGCCAACACACACACACATGCTGGCACGCACGCACACACACACACACGTGAAATGTCCACCAAAACCATGGGTAATAATGTGCTGCTATAACAACCTCCACTCTGCTGGTTTCAGGCTTTCCATCAGATTTTGGAAGCAGGCTGCAGGGATTTGCTCCCATACGACTATTTTATGAAATTACTGAGCTTTTAAAAAAATGAAACTATATATGTGTTCAGTAGGAACCAGTGGGCTTAAGCCAAAGACAGGTAGAGAAGTCAGAAAGTACACTAAGGGTTGACTTTGCTATTTTCATGAGATTAATGGACAATAATAACATATAGAATAACCTCAGCTTTGTATTCTAAGGAAAAAACAGGTTTTGTAGTTTGACCGCGGCAGAAACAACAATATGAAGACCGACAACACGCTGCTTACCTTCTTGGCACCAGTCAGAGCAGCTTTTGTCAGTTTCCTGTAGCAGTATTTAGCATAGCTGCTAATGGCCACTCCTGAGGAAACAAGAGAAAATAGGACATATTTACAACTATTTTTGCATACTGGTTCAACAGCAACAATTTCATTCAGTTCAGGAAGTTGGAATTTGTTAATAAGCACTGGGTCAGAGGTGAAGCAGCCGAAGAGTGGAGTCCATGACCCAGGGTTGCTTTTCCTTCATGGACCAGATTACAACTTTTATTAAACAACGTAGGAATCGTTAGAAAGACAAGGCCAGGAGCTTCTCTTTGGCTGCTGTGGCCGTTTATTCACACCAAACATCAACACCCAACAGCTGTTCATCACATCCATTTTAACCCCTTGAGCTGTGTTACCATGGTTACTAAACATCCTCTTAAGACAGAGTGCAAGGCCATTATTACCCCACTAGTCCTATCCCCCCACTATCAGTGTTGAACACACACTATAGGTTTTAGTGAATTATTGTCCTTAAGTCCCAAGCAAAGAAACTGAAAAACCGTTTTGGGGCCCGTATCACCCGACCAGCCCGGCTCCGCAACACTGGAGTGGGAACTGGGGCCATCACAGGATGAGGCAAAAAAAATGTCTTACAGCTGCCTTATTTATTCATTTTCTTTATCTATCTACGTATGGTCTATTTATTTATTTAATTAAGCATTGCGTTAGTTCATGCAGGACACAGAAGTCATAGGCCCACTAATTGAATTATCATCACAGCCAGTCACAACCAATCACAGCCATTTTCACACCAGGCGGTCCATTTAAATGTCTCCCTAGTCCTCTCTGATTCCTGCTACTCCAATGCTGCCTCACACCGCTGCTGCTGGCAAAGCTGGCCTCCACCACCCCAGCCTCCACCTTCCCGGTTTTGGGTTAAGGGTGGGTGGGTGAATGGGGCTGTGGGTGGAGGTATATTGTTTATTGTGTGTGTGTTATTGTATGAAGCACTTTGTGCTACATTTACATGTATGAAAAGTGCTTTATAAATGAAGTCTGATTGATTGAATTACCACCAGGTACGTTCAGCCAAGCAGTCTTGTTGGGTTCAGATTCATGAGTGCTTATGTACAGTATAATAATGTGAATGTGAATTTAAGGTATCAAACAACATGTACTGTTTATGTCTATGTGGCCTAAAGACCAGTATTAGTGAAGGGTGACAGCTGGTGGTTGAAATTAGATGTGTGTAAGAGAGAGCCGTCCCTTAATATCCTCAGGTTGACCTCTGACCTCGACAAGATGCTTAGAGAGAGAGCTGAGAAGAGACGCCACCATGGCGGAATAAACAGCATTCTTCATATATTATTTAAAATGTAAAAATGTACAGGGTTTCCCCCAGAAAAGTTGTGTAGCCCGGTGTATCCCCAAGTATCTTTTTCCCGACGCGGGCCCCAGTTGGGGCCGGTGACAGACTGATAGCAGCATTAATGTAGAGCCCAATAGTTTCTCTGCTAACAGAATCATCGATTTAATCGTGAAATTGAGAATTTAAAAAAGCTTTAAGACAGATTCCATAGTTCCCTACATTAGGTCAGTGCTAAAAGCTAACTGGAGATTTTAAAACGTTTCCAACTGACTGTAACTGCAGTTTAAAAAACGTCTTACAAACCCCAGTTCCAATGAAGTTGGGAGGTTTGTACATTAACGAAAAATTCCAAGAGGCTTAGGCCTGGTGGGGGGCAACTTAGCACTTATTGCACCAGGCTTGCAATACACTGGGGGAAACCCTGATAACCAGAATCCTATGCGTAAGGGAAAATATGACAGATAAAGAGAGCAGGATTTTGCCATGTGGTTTGAGTTACTTTGTGCATGCTGTCATGGGCATTGTATCTCCCGGTATACAGTTAGTATACTGATTACACTGTACTTTATGGAAGATCTAGAGACGTCTCTCACTATCACTACTACTCTATTACAAGTCTCATACTCAGAGTTAGGTTATGGGTTACAGAATACAACTCTGACATACAGACACTCAAGACTTCATTCAGACTGAAATTCTTGCTAATTCAATATGTAGAGCTTAGACTCTGTATATACTATATATTCTTTACAAATTCTGCACTCAACCCATTCAGCCAGTTATTTTGTATGTATTTGTTTTTCTGTATTTATTGTCTATTTCATATTAATGTTAAATATGTTTGTTTGTTTGTTTATGTATGCACCAACCACCAAGGCAAATTACACATACAGTCATGTGAAAACATTAGGACACCCATGCTAAAGTTGACTAAAAAGAGGAATAAAAAAATCATCTTTTGGAAATTGATCTTAATGCCTTAATTAAAAAAATGAGGAAACATCCAACCTTTAAGGACACCAATTTTGTTTGTGAACGAATAATGTATCGTAAATAAATAAATCTTCTTCCTTAAAATACAGGGGGCATAAGTAAGTACACCCCTATGTTAAATTCCCATAGAGGCAGGCAGATTTTTACAGTACAGTACAGTAGATGGTTTCCAGTGGCTAAACCTCACAATAACTCCTGAGTTCATTTTAGCTTATAGCTTTCATTTTGTATATAAAATACAGGAAGCGAGCACTGAAAAACTAAGTGGACTGCTCGGCTCTCTCACTCTCCATCAAAGACAAGCTAAAAAGCATTGGTCCTACACTAGCACTGAGCCACCAGGGGGAGAGGCTGCCAGTAATCTGTTATTCATTCTGTTCACCTGTAGGGGGAAGCAGTGCACCAGTACAGAAACACTAACTGACCCACACAATCTTTATATGTCACACGATTTCTGAAACCTCTCACTCAAAGAGCAAAACTACACGGCAAATCTCCAAAACCAGAAGCTATTTCTCAGCTCTTCACACACTTTTTTTCAAAACACTACACACAATTCTCTACCTCTAACAATAAGTGACTTGCTTTTCCACTTATGGCCTGCTCTCCCCCACGCTTCACACACACACACACACACACACACACACACACACACACACACACACACACACACACACACACACACACACACACACACACACACACACACACACACACACACACGTTCTTTATTCTTAAAATTGGTATACAAGAAAAACAAAAAGATAAACGTATTTTCGTATGCTACTGTATACAACGCTGTGCTACTGTTACAACAGTAATGGTTTGCCAAATTAATATAATAATATTGTTTCAACATTGCATTGGTGGTTACAGTGTACTTTTAAACCACTCTCAGCAGATAACATTTGTGTAAATGTAGATATAAGGATATGAAAGACAAAAGACCCTTAGATTTAGAACAACAGTGTGCACATATGGTATATCCCAAAAAAATTACTATTATAAGTTTTTGCCATTTGATGCAAATGCTTCATTTTGAGACAGCTATAAGGCATTTAGCATTTTGAGTGTGCAGTTTTGGAAATTGTGTGTCGAGTTTTGAATAAAGTAGACAGTTCTGAAAACATGTGTAAGCAGTTGTAAAAATGTAAATGCACTGTGAAGTACTTCATTTACGGTAAGACCGCCAATGCTGATGCCTCTCAATGCATCTCCTGCTCATGGACAATAGTTGTGGGATGGCATTTTGTAACTCACAGAGCCACTGATATTCTACAGTACATGGGCTTTGGGTTTGCAGGTTATTGATTTTCTGTTAAAAAATAAGGGTAGCAAATGGTCTGAAGATATTTGTTGGATTGTATATCTGTATCAGTTTCCCTCTTATCTGATATTTCAGTTCCCCAAAGACTGTCGTCAGTGCTGGTCCGATCAATATCCCCCCCATTCCCCCTCTTAATATCTTCAAAATGCAGAATCTGTGCAATTGTATCGATGAGCTTGTGGGATAAGCGGTATTTAGCGGTTACCATGAAAATGTATTTTTTTTTCCAAAAAGCCACAAAATCTGCACTGAGATCGTGGATCATTGAAACAAAGAACAATCTCCAGCTGTGGTCAAACAGCAACATTTGCCATATTTCAATCAGGAGAGACTTCTTTGCAATTATGAACATATTTATTGTACATACAACATGTAAATGTACGAGTCTCTGGAGATTGGACTCCATCGAACCCAAATATCCTAAAGGGTTTAAGGAACCCAAACAAATCCCCTGATGGAGTCCAGACACTGGTGGTGGAGAATAAATAGAGGGACCATCAACACCCAAGCCTAGATGCAACCCAGGTCCGAGGGCGTGACCACCGGTGGCAGAAGGGGAGGAGGCGGGACGCACTCTATTTCCTGAAACGACAACTGCCAACCGTGGAAGAGAGAGCAGATTTAAAGCAGGGTATCAAGCTGTGATAGGCTCGTCGACAAATGGTCGACCCTGATTGGTTTAACTAACAACAACAACACAGCTGTTCTGATTACTACTGACAAGTGACGTACCGTGAAACAGCTGATCATTATGAGTGATGGAAAAGGTATATGAAGTCTTCCTTTAAGAATTTACGCTGAGCTTCATAAGCGTGACATAATTCAGGAAGACTTCTATGCTTTTTTTCCATTCTCCTCTCTCTTTCCCAACCTAATCAGCTCACTTTGGGCGTTCACTCTTTCAGTTAAACCAACCAGACTTCGCCATGATTTCCAAGAAGCAAATCACATTGTTGCATCCATACTTTAAATCAGGGGCACGTTCAATCCCAAAACAGTGTGCACTGTTTTGCTACGGTTTCCCTGTTGAAAGACGTTTCCTCGGAACAGTGTAAAACGGTGTGCAACAGCTTTAAGGTTATGTTTTCTCTCGTTTGGTTTGTGCGTCTCTGGTTTATTGGCTGTGTCACAGGTGATATAGCCTGGGAAATCCAGACCCAAATCCAAAGAATTAAGGATCTGGCAATGAGTAATGAAAATGGCCCAATTCAAGGGGCGGCACCAAGCATGCATTAGAAAATCTCACTCAATTGGATAACACTACGACCAATCACAACAATACCCCATACACCTAGCCACTAGCGGAGCTAACTGGTAGATTAAACTCTTGCCGTATCCGGTTGGCAAAAAAGCAAAAACGTCCTTCTTGCAAAGGAACGATTTGGAGCGCCGTCTTCTGTTCCTCTTTAAGATAAAAAGCCAAGTCTAACTCGTTCATTATAGCAGCCAAAACCGTTTCAAATGACTGGTGTTCATCCGTAGCCATCTTGTAATGTTTACTAATGACTCACTAATCGCCTCTGGCCCGCCTATATCAGATACACAGATGTGATTGGTGCAGCTCGGCTACAAGGCCATAGTTAATGAGCATCATTACTGAATGCCAGAGTGACTCGCAGAGCAAATTCAAATTGTGCTCTCGTGAGAACTCTGGATTTCCAGGGTACAGGTGATAGTAGACGTGTCTGTAAACTCGTGGTAATAAAAATGCAAAGTGCTTGCGCACACAACAGGGTGTTCAACACACCCCCGTTGCAGTTTTAAAAAAAACCTGTGTTGCTACGTTTTGTGTTTTTATGGCCCTGTTCTCCTCTATACTGCTGTCAGTTGTCATTTCAGACAAATCTATGCTACCCTCCACTCCATTCACCTCCAGTTCTCATTCTTTCCCAGCACCCATCAGAAGCCCCGCTCCACATAAACATCCATCCAGATCTTCTGGCTTTCCTTCACCACCACCAGTGTCTAGACTCCCTCCGGGGTGGGGGATATTCCATACTCATGGCCTTTCTGCCCCTTATAAATGTAACATAGTGATGGAGTCTAATAGCCAAAGACTCTCACATTGCAACCTTTTGAGCATCAGAAAAAAACAGAAAAGCCTCTTATTTGTCACATACAACTGACAGCACAATGTACTGAAATGCAATCTCTGCATTTAACCCATCCTAAGAATAAGGAGCAGTGGACACATACACATAAGGCGCCCGGGGCGTTCAGTTCAACTTGGGTTTTCAGTGTTTTGCTCTAGGACACTTTGATATGTGGCAGGAGGAGGCCGCGATCAAACCGCCAATCTTGTGTTTGAGGGCCGACCCTCTCTAAAGGGTTTCCCCCAGTGTATTGTAAGGCTGCTGGCCCATCGGGCCTAAGTCCCCCCCCCCGCCAGGCCTAAGCCACTGGGAATTCTTTTTTAATTAATTTTTAAGCTACAGTTACAGTGGGGCAACTTGGTTGGAAACTTAGACGTAGTCATATTTTCAAATCTCCAGTTAGCTTTTAGGACTGGCTTAATGTAGATCCCTATGGAATCTGTCTTATAGCTTTTATAAATTCTCAATTTCACGATTCCGTCAATTGTTATCACAGAAACTATTGGGCTCCACATCAGCTCCCATCAGTCTGTGACTGGCCCCAGACGGGCCTTCACCGAAAAAGACACATGCCACCATGCCATCATGTTAAATAAAGTTATTTTCAGCCTTAATGAAGTCTCTCCTGATTGTAATACGGTTACCTACAGTCAAATTATTATTTCAACTTTGACCTTGTTGCAGCTGACCTTTCAAGGCGCAACTAAACCATTAGCAACGACGTACTCTGCTCCCTACCTCGCGGTTTTACCCTTTTATCATGTGCAGAAGGCTTAACTCTTAAGCCAACATGGTAGAAAAGTCCTTCAAGTGCTCAGAAATGTGAATATCTGTGATTCTAAGACCACCGGGCAAACTCCATCTGACGATAAAGATCATATATTATGATTGAAAGCTCCAGAACAGCTACTAGACAGTCCTTGAGTTGAGACGGTTGTCTTAAAGGACAAAAGGTCTCGAACATCCCTAGCATCTCTTAGAAGCTGCACTGTTTATTGCACCCCATAATACGAACGGCTTAGCAGGAGCGGGGCTAGAAGAATATGATTGCCCCCCCCCTGGTGCCACCGCCCTCCCCTCAATCCACTGGATCAGAGTACTGCAATCTTCCCAGCCCTTGTCACATGACCAATTAATGTTTCCATGGTGACTATCCTAATTCTGATACCAAGGAACCAGCACTGGAATTTTTATTTTTTAAAGAAAATGTAATACACATTTTCTTTAAAAAATAAAAATTTGCAATTTGTTTACAATGAATGTGATATTTTATGTAATGTTTTATTTGGCAGAATTACATTGTGCTGTTCTATCCTATCCAATATTTCCTATATTTCTAAGCAGATTTTCTATGCTGTATTCCCCCAGACCCCCCCCCCACACTGATTATTGGTCCCTTCCTGTGCCGCCTCACTTGTTTTGAAAGAAACGTAATGAAACAAATTATGTCTTTTATCAACATAACAAGGATTTTTAATGAACCTATTTGCAAGCTTGCAAAATCTTCATAATGAATGTATCGGCAAAATGTTCTCTGACAATGCATTTGATATGTTTTCCAAAGAAATTGGCTTGATTAACACGTTCATGGTTCTGTTAAGGCAACTCAAAGTGTTATATTATATTTTTATAATAACAATGTATCAAATGACAATGTGAAGACACTGACAATGTGATGTGATAATGTGAAAGGTATCAGCTGAATCTGCAGCTAACTTCATCTTTACAGAGCTTTATAGTGAATTGCCGCTTTATCTTATGAACTTTACTACTCTACCACAAATTTATATTATTATTTTTGTTACATTTTATAAATGTATATTATTATTTTTTTTACATTTTATAAATGTATATTTTAACTTTAGCACTATTTTACTTCTTTGATTGTAATTTGTTTTACTGTGCATGTTCTTCTTTTTATACATTTAATGAGTAGGATTGGACATCAAGAACTGGTCCCAACTTGGAATTGTTTAAAAAAAATAAAATTACAGTTCCAATGAATCATTTTTTTTTTTATTGGAATCGTTTGGAAATCCAATTAGAATCCGATCTCCAAATTTAACTGCGCAAGTTTTGGTTTCTGTGGCGGCCATGTTCTTCCAGGCTTGTTGTGTTGCAGCCATGGAGCACAGTATGCGGCGCTCTAAAGTGTGGCTGAATAAGCCCGGTTAAACTGTAAATCACCACTGAATCAAAAATAAAAAGTTCCTTTTATCTGTGAAACAAGCATGTGACCCGTTTTAACTCCACCCCTCAAAGAATTGGAATCGATTTTAATAATCATTGTTGGTGGGAGCCTGAGATCCAAGATTTTCATTGCCAACGACTGCGTCTCTGTGATTGGTTAACTACTTATAGCACTGCTTTTGGCTGCAGCAGGTTTCAGCGAAAAAGCTTTAAAAAGCCACTGAGCTGTACCTGCTGAGCATCAAACAGCACACACTGTTTGAGACTAGCTGGTGAACATAGTGAAGCATTTAGCAGACAGAGAGACAAATATTTCCCAAAAGGACCAAAAACATTTCGGAAAGCGATTGGAAGGAGACCTCTGGTGCATCTCAAAAAACAACAGCAAACTCTAATATAAAGCTACTCCAATATAATTGGCTGATGCAGACATACACCACTCCTGTTAAATTAAATAGATAAAACAGTCATATACAGTACCTGACCTTTGTTTTTTTAATGCGATGAGGCTAAAGGAATATTTTTGCACTGTGTCTGGGAGTGTGACAAAATGAAAACATTCTGGAGGGAGGTGATCAATAAAACCATGTTCATCTGGTCTGTTAACATTCACCTTGACCCTACGATGATTTTGCTGCACCTGTATCCAACAAATCTGAAACCCTGAGAATATAAAATGTATTAATTTCACTATACCACAGGCAAAAAAGGACTATAGCTGTCAACTGGATGAAAATGGAGGCACCTACAATCAGTGTTGGATCAAGAATATGGCGCAATGTATGTTCATGGAGAGACTGACGTATACATAAATAAAATTGGGGGTGTATGAGGAAATGTGGAAACTGTTTGACCAATTTGTGAAGGGGGAGACATAGGAGAGCTTCTACACTGGGATAATGCGTAACGGGATACCTTAAATTAAATAAGGGGTGAAACCCAGAAGGGGAAAGGACTGAGGCATGTCTTGAAAGGGTGATAGCAAAGGTGCAATTCTTATTTATTTATATTTATTCAGTATTTATGAGCATCATGGCTTTGCTTTTTTTGTTAAACAGAAGTTGTATTATCTGTGAGTACAACAAATCAATAAATAAATTGTTTAACAAAAGAGAGACTAAAAACAAAGAGAAGAGTGTGAACATCAGACTTATATTCATCAGGCGGGCACAAATACCAAACACACTCCAAATGAATGCTAATGTTGCTCTGTGTCTGCTGGATGCGTAAAAAGGTGTTGACACACTAACACGTTCATCCTATTTAATAATAAAGGTGTTGTTCCACAGCCCCAAAGTGGCCAAAAAAATCCATTATTGCAAGTTTAAATATTGGAAAAAGTCAACACTGAGTTGAAGCACCTGACGGGATGTGTTTATTAAATAAAAAAAAATAAAAAAACATTACATAATATTTAACCAAAACCACCATTATTTCCTAACCTCAACCAAAGTTAAGCTTATACCAAAACCTCCCATGGGACATGAGATGCAACTGGTGTCGCAGTCCTGCGCTTTGTATGCTAACCATATATCTGCATTTCTGTGCAGTATAATCTTCTATATAAGTTTCTGTGACACAATATCATGGACCATATTGCTGGTCAAAGGGGAATTTTGGTAAAGAGCCATCCTCTGGAGACCATGAATATCAAAAATAAAGTTCATAGCAATCTATGTGTATCTATATGTGTTGGTCAGTTTGTCTACTTGACAATCCCATTTTGCAGCAATAAAAGTGATATGAACAAACAGAGAAATATATCTTCTTCTTTTTTTTTTAGATAAAACAGATGTTGACAAAGTTTCCTTTTGGGGACATAATTTGAAATTGGGAAACATTTGAAGTTGGAAAAAAGGTAATAAATTGCATATATTGCAGAATACTGCAATAGGTTTTCAAATCGCTAGAACATCGTATGTGTGTGTGTGACATAAGTATCGTGATTATATCGTATTGTGGGCCCTCTGGTGATTCCCACCCCTACAGAGTGTGTGTTGCTCCCTCACCCTTTGTGTCGTTGAGAGGGTCCATGTGTCGGCAGATGTAGCCCTCCAGGTAGGTGTGGAAACGGGGCGTGGGAGGGAAGAAGGCCAGACAGATGGCCATCAGCTCCCAGCCTCGCTCCAGGCTGTCGTAGCGGAAGTTCTCCGTGGTTTGGCGACACAGCTGGATGTAGAGCTCGTCGCGCAGACCCTGGTTACTCCACCCGCGCACCACCACCTGACGGAGACAGGCAGAGAGCCGCGTGAGGTCTTCTGCTCATGACTGTCTCTTTATTAGAGATGTTCCGATATAGATACCAGTATCGGAAAAGCCTCCGATATCGCCTAAACTGCTGGCATCGGTATCGGAAAGTACTGGAGTTTATGCAACGAACATGATTGGCCACCGCAGCGTGACGTGGAGTTGTGTTTAGGGCTGGGCGATATGGAGAAAATCAAATATCACGATATTTTTGACCAAATACTTTGATATCGATACCGCAACGATATTGTAGTGTTGACTATCGGTGCTTTCACAAAATATTTACACAATGACATTTTTGATAAATAATCATCAGTGATGTGGATATAATGACTAAGTGGGTAAAGGCAAATAACAATTTACAATTTACTGTAATGTAGCCTTTAAAACCAGGAAAAGACAACACTTATGCTATATTACGATATAGCATATCGTAATATGCTATATCACACACACACACACCCCGCGGCAACCCCTGCTGCAGCCTAAACGCACTACCCCCCTTTCAAAAGGAACGAAAAGACCTGCGTTTTTGCCAGACCGTCGGACGGCCAACGCAGGCTTCCTCTGTTGCAGACAGACTAAGACGCGAGGAAGGGAGGCAAGTGGAGGACTCGAGGAGGCAATTTAGGGGTTATGAGATGCAACCCATCAATACTGCAGTTTTCCACAGGATCACAGGATGCAAATCAACATTCATGAATGGTCTTGCATTGGCCACTTATGGATACTTGTGAGTGTGGTGGGCAGAAAAGGAGGCTCCTATACATGCGCACATTTTCAACTTGATTGGGATTTATAAAAGGTTTAGCAAGCTCGCATGGGTGCAGTTTTCTAAATTTTTTGTTTTGCCGATCCAACACACAGTTTTTATTAATGAGGCTTCCCTTCAAAGTCACACTGTGAACAAGGACACAGCTTGCGAAGCCTCCTGCACACTTCAGGCGTACTGCAGAGAGGAGAGTCGAGTGATCCTGGTTCAGTTTGTCATCTGCAGACACTCAACGACACATATGGTTATTTCCTAATGACGGTGTTCTAATGTAACTCTGCCTGAAAATGAGGTGTCAGGTTCAGACCAAGGACATCATTGAAAATGATGAAAATGAAAAACATGTTCCAACGAGCTCGGTCTTGGACAATTTAGAAATCTGGTTTAAACCTGCAAATGTCTACTTAGTAATTGCTTGACATAATTGTACTTTCTTTTGCATCCTTATTATCCTAATTTATTTATCAAATCATTTTTCCAGTTCAGAAAGTTTTATTGTCTTTCTATTTCTCTTATAAGGGTGTTTTCTGTTCCGTTTTTGTCTTTGTAATTTGACTCGATGTCGCTGTAAATGAGGGTCGCCGCTCAATGATCTCTCGAGTAGAAATAATCTAGAGAAAGCCTCCGATACTGCCTAAAATGCTAGTATCTGAATCAGTTACTACTGGAGTTTATGCACCGATCGGATACCACGTAATTTAGCCCTAAAGAAAATCTATTTTAAAGTAGTTTACTTATGTTCTTTTTCCGTACCGACTGACTTTCAAACTGGATAATAAAGGAAAGTTCTACGGCGTTCATTTGTGTGTTTGTTCATGTTTCACAAAATGTTTAAACGTACATTAAATATAGCAATCATATCACATCCAAAATGGCATCGGACCATCTTTAAGGTAAAGTTTGAATGTAAAGTGAAAACTACTACAGAGGGACGTCAAGGTGAAAAATGAAGGAGTGAGAATAACGGCTTCTGTGCGTGGATAAATGAATGTTTAGACTAGAGATGGTCTCAAAACACAAACAATGAACGCAATAAAACATTCCTTTATTATCCAGTTTGACAGTCATTCATAATGGAAAAAGACCATAAATGAACTACTTTAAAGTCTAAAGGGCTAAATTACATGGTATCGGATCGGTGCATTAACTCCAGTACTTACTGGACTACATACTTCGATACCAATACCAGCATTTTGGGCAGTATCGGAGGCTTTTCTATCGGAACATCTCTAATTTAGACCCTGAGCCAGGGCAGATGGATTGGTTCAGGATGTCCACAGACCTCCAGAGCCACAGCGAGGGAGTCGGCCTTGGAGCGACGGTCTCCCATGAAGGTCTGAATGAGCTTAAAGATGTCCACTGCCTCCCTCTTCACGGTGCGGTCCGAGGTCACAATCATGGGCTTCTTGATGGGCTCACTGCTCCAGGCCAGCATGTTGGCAATGGATACCTTTCTTCTAAACAGACCCTGAGATAAAAACCAGAAAGGGATGGAGGGAAACAAAAAGCCAGGGTTAGGCTAATAAATGAGAGAAAATCATTTCAGTCCCTGGACAAGGAGGGTTACAACACTTCAAATCTAAAGTCTGGCAAAGGGAAATCAGACTACAGCGTGCAACGCTCAAAAGCAAACACTGTGCTTCCCTCGAGCAGAAACAATGTTAGGCAAAAGCCTTGCCTAGATTAAGTCCCTATTTACACTTAGTGGCTCTTGGGCAGATTTGACAGACAGATTGAAATCCATCTTGAATAATTGTGAGGTGGTTTGAGACACATTCTAGCCAGACGTTGAAAATGTGTAAATGCATTCATCTCCCACCGTATAACTGCGTCACTAAGTAAGCAGTCAGCGGAAATATCCACTCACTGTCTGATATTCTTAATATATCCACAGTCTGTCTCCTCTGTCCTTATGATGACGACTAAAATGACACTGCAGTTAGCCATTGTTCTCTGTCACATAAAAGCAAAGCTCCAGCCATTTCTACACATGCTATCAAATACGAGACACACAAAGCTGCTGTATCTCATAGAAATAAAGGGGATAGACAGGCCATTAAACTGTTTTCTGTGGTCATTTGATTAGCACAAGTTCTGCCACATTGATTTCAAAGGAAATGGCCTTTCTACCCATTTAATTTTATCATGATGGTTTATCTGATCCCGGATCAGTTCAACGCCTGAATGATGTGTATGGGTGATACAGTCACTGTTATACATTATACCCACTGCTATAATTATTGAGTTCTATTTTTGTATTTATTGTAATTCTCTCTCTCTCTCTCTCTCTCTCTCTCTCTCTCTCTCTCTCCAGGTTTCCCCAAGTCATATTTGCTATTTATTGTTGTAAATGTATTTATCTTTATCTAACTTTATCTTGTTTGTTATCTGTAATGCACCTGCAGTTGTGGCACCCACAATTGCGTTGTATGGGCCTCTGTGCAATGACAATAAAGGTTTATCTTATCTTATAAATCAAAAAGAATAACATTACATTAAAATGTATATTGTTTAATTTACAGACCAATTTTGAAAAAATGAGCAGAGAGGATTACAAGTGAGCAAATGCAAAGTTAAGTTAAAATGTCAAAAATATATTTGTATTTATATTTGCTATGCTTTTTTTTGGGGGGGGGGGAAGACATGCAGGAAACCGCCGCAGGTCAGATTCTAACCCTGGGCATCTGCGTCGAGAAATAAAACTATACGTCTGGGCGTGCGCTCTACCAGCTGAGGTTTAAATACAAAATCTCAATCAAAAGATCAGATCAGCTCATGTATTTTGACAAAAAAAAAATCTAAAACAAGATCCAAATTACTGTAGATGTTTCTGAAGCTTTCAACCAGATCTCGTGGCCAGAAACAAGATGGACCTTGTATTGAGAGTTTTTTTTAACAAACTCTGGTCAAGAATGAGCCTTCTTGCTCAACTTGTGTATTATTTCTCGAGTGGCTAAACCTGATTAGAGATCAGCTGATTACTGAAACAATATGTTATGCAGGAGGTTTCCACTTACAGTGTAACCCAGTAAGAAATCAACAGTAACATTTGAATCTGACACAGGGTTTAGCAGATTAACATAGTTTGGGACGAATAAGCTGAAATGACATGGCTGTGTTTACACTTACACATGAGGATAAACTATTTCAAGATATTCCACAACATTTTGGAGACAATTGTATAGAAAGTTAAGACAGAAATACCAACAAAAGCCCACCAAAGTCAGATACACAGTGTTGTAATGGAACCGAGTACAAATACTTTGTTACTGTACTTAAGTCGTACAAACTTTTACATATCTGTACCTTACTTCCTTATTTATATTTCTGAAAACTTTGACTTTTACTCCGTTACATTTATTTCCCCTAAGCATCTTATAGTTACTCGTTCCATTCCAGGAAATGTTTTCGAACGTTGGAGTGTATAAAAGATTTAAATTCTGTTTCTGTTTTTCTCTTTATTGATGTCACATTGAATTTGATGTTCAACCCTCCTGTTGTCCTCGAGTCAAATTTGACCCATTTTCAAAAAGTAGAAATCAGAAATGTGGGTTTCTTTCAACCAAATTGTCAGAAAGAAATAACGTGGATGGTTCCGTAACAACGCCCTTCACATGTAAAATAAATGATCAGTTCACTAATTTCATTGAATTTGGGTGTTTCATTCAATTTTATAGCATTTAAAGAAAATCATTGATTAAAGAACACTGAAAAAAGTGACAAATGTCAGAAAGGAAAACAACAACAAAAACGTCAAAAGCGCAGAAAAAAAAAAATCGACAAAGAAAATCGGAAAAAGTGACAAAGAACTTCGGGAAAAGCTTCAAAAATGTCAGAAAAAGCTTCAAAAACTTAGTTTAAAAAAACAACAACAAAAATGTCAAAAGTGCAGAAAAAAAAATTCGACAAAGACATGGGAAAAATTGATAAAGAACTTTGGAAAAAGTGACAAAAACGTTGACAAAAGCGTCTTACGGTTTGAATTTTAAATTTTGACCCAGAAAGACAAAAAGTTGCATTGTCGACGGGAAAACACAAGGATTAAGGAGGTTGTTAACCCTGATTATTACTGTATACTTCACTATAAGGAAGCCACCATAAAGCTCATAATAAAAGTCTTTTTTTATTTTTACTTTTACTTCTAATAGTTAAGTACATTAATATTAATTATACATTAATATCATAAAATTACTTTTGATACTTAAGTACAGTAAATATCAGATACTTTGAGACGTATATTCTAAAAGGTGACTTTAACTTCAACCAAAGTCATTTTCTGGCAAGATACGTGTACAAGTATTGCTTTCAAGTACTTTATACAAGACTGGATACACACGTCCTCTTGAGTACCTGTGTGTGTTTGTTGAAGTGCTTGGACGCCCAGTTCTCGATGTCGGTCTCTGAGGACGGTTTTCTCAGGGTGAATTCTGGGAAAATGCCACAGCTGGCGCTTGGCATCATATTCCTGGCATTTCGGCTGGCCTCAAACTGGGCACAGGCTCCGAGGTCCTCCGACTGGCAGGTGAAGCAACAGAGGAGAGAGCAGGGAAGACAGAGAGGGAGAGAGGAAACAGAACATAGCATTCATCTCCGTGGCGCTGCTGCAGCAACATTTAGAGAAGCTTGAGAGGTAAAGGTTTCTCTCGGGGTGGGGGGGATTAATACTGACGTGTTAATACGTCAATATGCGCAGGGTTATTCCAGTGCAACAAAGAGTCCATTGATTCTTCAGTGTCTTGATTGAAATAATCTAAAGTAACAGCTGTGAATCAACACAAAAACAAAATGATGAAAGAAAAGTTATTCAAAGACGGCCATGAACATCACGGCTATAAGAGCCTTTCATGGTGTCCTCCTGCTTCCAGAGGCGGCAGGGTAGACACCGTACGGAACAAAGTAAACATGACGGAAAGGATATGTTTGCATTTACGCCGACCTGTTGAACTGGCATTTGTCATTATGACACCTACTCGCAAAATTAGAAAGTAGCTGACATTACCATCCTGTGCCGACGGCGTCACGGTGCTAAATCCAACATGTATTGCAAGCAGTGTTGAGCAGTAGTGTTACTAGTTTTGACTACATCTCTATAGCGTCACTGTTTACTTAGTCTGGCTTTGCCAGAACTTTCTCCACCACGCCGCTGCGGAGGAGGGTCTGGCTAGTCCACACAGCATTCCGGGATGGGAGAAAAACGTGCTCTGGTTTATTGGCATTTCTTTAAACCAATCACAATGGTCTTGGGCGGTGCTAGGCACTGGGAAAAGCAGCGGTGCCTCTGCAAAATAGCCTCGGGAAGGAACTTGTTTTGGTGGAACGTGTTCGTTCAAAAGTTGTTTTAGTCGTGCAACAGAAAACTCAAGATTGGACAGATAGTCTAGCTAGCTGTCTGGATTTACCCTGCAGAGATCTGAGGAGCAGTTAACCATAGTCCTCAAAAATCCACCAGAGTTTAAAGGTCCCATGACATGGTGCTCTTTTATATAGGCCTCAGTGGTCCCGTAATACTGTATCTGAAGTCTCTTTCCCGAAATTCAGCCTTGGAGCAGAATTACAGCCACTAGATCCAGTCCCACAATGAGCTTTCCTTAGTATGTGCCATTTCTTGGTCTGTAGCTTTAAATGCTATTGAGGAGGAGGGGGGGGCAAGGTGGAGGGTGGGGGTGTGGCCTTGACCAACTGCCACTTTGCTTGTTTGCAAGCCATGATGTCACTCTCTTTCTCATGGGTGGGCCAAATTCTCTGGGCGGGCAAAGCAGAGAAAGGGATTGGCTCATCTGAGCTTTCATTTTCTCAAAGGCAGAGCAGGATACCCAGGGCTCGGTTCACACCTATCACCATTTCTAGCCACTATGGGACCATAGGCAGGCTGGGGGAACTCATATTATTGTTAAAAAAAAACCCTCATAAAGTGAAATTTTCATGCCATGGGACCTTGACAACTATGAAAACACAAAGGAAGCCCAAGGCAACGAATATCCGGCCTAAATGAGTGAAATCCGGCAGAATTTCCGGCGGCAACGGAGCAATCTCGGAAGTGCAAGGTCGAGGATATGGACTACTATTTACAGACTCAAATAGCATTTCAGTTGCTTAAGTTAGCTCTTATATTGGTCAAGAAGTGGGGTGGTGTCCACATGAGCTACAATTCCCTGAGCTTTCTGAAGCTCAAGCACAGCGGAGCTTTCTGAAAAAAAACTGCTGAGCATCACTGACGCCACCGCCATGTTTGGCTATGTGTAAGAAAAACTGCTTCTATGTAGTACTTCTACATTTGTGTGGGGGCTAGCTTCAGTGTAGTGAAGCTTCATTTTACAGTATGTAGAATAACAATAACATATTTAGCTCACTAAACTTTCCAAGTAGCAGGCTAAAAAGTCATACCTTAGTGGTGCATTAGCGCCACCGTGTGGACTGGAGTCGCTATACTCTCATTATGGGCTCACTCAGGAGCGGCTGTACACTTTACTTGAAGGTATCTACATAATAGTGACATGATACTGTCATGAACGTGTCATAAACATTATAAACAAGTCATAAACGTTTATGATATAACGCTTCTTTTAGTAAGTGTCATTCGGTTTTTGTGATGACAAGGTATGGTTATGGTTAGGGTTAGGGTTCATGTGTCATGACTCTTATGTAGATACCTTCAAGTAAAGGGTTACCAAAATTTGTAATACCGGTCTGGTCTGGCGCTTCAAATCGGTTTTAAAATATTTACACCGGCCAAAGCCTAATTATGCATAATGTAGTGGAGACTGTAGGGTGGCCTTTGATTGGCCCCACCATTTCCTGGCCTGAGTTTGTTAACAGAGCAGAGATTTATTCCCTTGTGGCACAGTCAATATCACGGAAATCAGGCATAACCTTCTTAAGGTTAGCCTGATGGACTTCGCCTGCAACAATGAGTGCAGCGTCACTATTACTGATCTGTGAGCAATTCAGGTCTTTGCAAAGATTCGATATGGCGGCCTCTGTGCTCTCCTGTGGTGGGATGTAGACCGCTGTGATAATGGCCGATGTAACATGTTCAATAGTGCTTCCAGTCTTTATGCTAAGCTAGTCTAACCACGTCCTGACTGATGGATTGATATCAATCTGAACATTTCACTCTCAAAAAGAAAGTGAATACGCTTATTTACAATTAAATTAAAAAGTTGAACACATAGAATGCTGCTCTCTTTATATTCTTGTGCTGCATTCACTTTTTGGCCGATGTCATTGAGATTTATGTGGAATAAAGGTTCACATTTTTCCCCACCACAACCTTGCTTGCCCCATTGGTGGCTGCAAATTTACATGGCAACTATTCTGGTGTCCTCAGTCCTTCTCCGTTGCTGAATAAAACACTTGTCTGTCTGCTCTATCCCTTTCATCCTTCATTCTCTCTCTCCTCTTCTCCATCCACTTTGTCCACTGCTCTTCTTTCTCTCCTTTCAAAGGTGGATTCTGCTCAGCAGATTCATCTCTTCACGCTCTCAGCTTTAAACCGAAGCGTTGCATTGCTGAATTTAAAAAGAAAGAGAAAGCGGGAGAGAAAATGGTGGGAGTAGACAGACACAGAGAGGAACAAGAGCCTATTTTCCTCTTGGCTAAGTGCCTCCCAGCCCTCTGATGTCCTCGGGGCCTCTGAGGACTCTGATAAAGACAAATGTCATACCAACCAGTGCTTATGTGTTCATTTCATGTCTGTCTCTTTACATCACACTTAAACAACTCACGCAGCTATCTGTTTCTATAGAAATGCAGGTTGGTTGTGTTTTAGGTGAACTCTTCAGTTCTCTCAGACTGGAACCGATCATCAGATTTAGGTCTCGATTAGACAGAGCACCTTTCAGTAGCCTGGGGAAACTTTTTGTAATTGTTTTCAATGAGAGTGAAGCGCTTGGCTCGCTGCTTTTGCGTTGATGAGCACCTCACGTTTTTCCGCTTTATACGCCTCACATTATTTTTTTTAAGGTTATTTTTGGGGCATTTTAGGCCTTTATTTTTATAGGACAGCTGAAGACATGAAGGGGGAGAGAGAAAGGGCAAACGAAATGCGGCAGTCGAACCCGCGACCACTGCGTACACCTCTATATATGGGCGCGTTCTACCAGGTGAGCTACCTCAGGCGGAAAAGCGCCTAACGTCATTTAGCTTCACCGCAAAATAACGATTCAGCTGAGGACGGGGGATTCTGTGGTTGCTTAGCAGAATAACAAAGACGTAAAAGGCTTTGCTCTGTCTGATCGGGGCGCCTTCAGCAAAAGGCAGAACGGTGCGCCTATGACAATTTAACATGACTGCATCTTCAGAGTCAAGCTCTGCAACTCTGACATATTCCAATGTTCCTTTGGTGAGCTACCCAGAGCCTCATCCCATTCCCATGTTCACTGCTTGAATTGGAATATAAAAAAGGTGCCAGTACAATAAACCAGCAGCATTACATTAAAGAATTTGGGGGCACAGCTGCAGCATTTGCTGCTTCACATTAAAAGCTTGCCACCTTCAAACCAGCGGGAGGCTTTTTATGTGAAATACAATATATTTGTCACAAAGTTAGCGGAAACTTGTTCAATAAAATTTTAACTATTCTTGACTAAAAGCTGGTCAACACAAACCGACAGTTGACAAAACAATCTCACCTTAAGGTCCATTTAGTAGCTGTTCGGCAGCTTTTTAATCATACTGTATCACATGGCCCAGTTGCCATGGGGAAGTATAATTCCATTTTTCACTAAGCACTTAAAATCTGAGCATATACATTCCAATGACAACTGGGCCATTCCATTTGCTGATGAAGCTCATGTGATATAAAAGGAATGTGAGACATTTCCAGTACTGGATGTATTATGTCATGATGTGTGTACACTGTCTGGGAATGTTCTACATACAAGAACTACATTCTCCAGAGAATAAAGCAGCTTTTGCTAATCAAGGATTTCTTTGATCAATGGTGTGAGCTGGATGATGGTGTGCCATTATAACACAGCTAAAGCAGGTGCAAGAACCACATTTGCATATCCTTTGTTTTACAATTCTAGTTGTGGGTGTTTACATGTGTGTGTGTGTGTGTGTGTGTGTGTGTGTGTGTGTGTGTGTGTGTGTGTGTGTGTGTGTGTGTGTGTGTTCCCTGAGCATGGTGCTACTGCTGGTGTAGTGATAATGTCTCACTAGACCAGGCAGCAGTGTGACTGTTACATAAGCGAATCTAAGGCTCAGCAGCATTACATGAAACATCAATGACTTTCCACCAGGACAATACCAAACCTGACTGGGCCATTCACTGATGCGGGTGTGTGTGTGTGTGTGTGTGTGTGTGTGTGTGCGTGTGCGTGTGCGTGTTCGTGTGCGTATGTGTGTGTGTGTGCTGTAGTTCAGGGTAAGGCTTCAGCTCTGTGGCCATCTAGCTGATGAACTGATCTTATTTATAGTTCAAATATTATTGTAACCACAATAGCTCTGCACCTGGCTCCACACATGTTGTCAAATAACATCGCAACGTTTTAGAATTTACATCTGCTCCACAGTATGTTAATCAATACACTTTGCATCTTAGCTTCAACTTTTAACATATTGCATCTCGTTTAATTGTCTGTAAATTATATGAATCATAGTCAGCAGCTAAGTAGCCAGAGAGCTGAAATCACTTCAAAATAAACTGATGGGTATCCATATCCTAAAATGATAACTCGGGTTTATCAAAACTTGGGTCTTATTTTGGTAGTTCAAAATACTCAAAGTAATTGCTGAGATCTGGGAACGTGGTGACATCTCTACAACAAAGTCAGGGGGAAGAAACACAACCAGTCAGACGATCTGACGAACTAAAACATTGACCTAACTATGAAAATAAGACCCAAGTAAACTGGAATTATCCTGTACTCCTAGATGTGGACAGAGACTCCCAGCATGCAGCGGTACCTGTGAAGGGTGGAGGTAAGGCTCAGGGGAGGCCAGGCTGGTCTGGACAGAGAGGCTTTTCTCCAGCAGGGCCTGGGGGAAGCCCAGCCGATCGAAGGTGCTGCGTTTCCAGTGGTGGCCGTCGCTCTGCGCCAGCGCCTCATCCTCACTGAACGCCCTCACCACCGGTCCAGGTAACGGCAGAGGCAGCGCCCCGTCACTCTCGTAGCCGTCTTTGGAGCCGCCGCCCTGGGCCGCCCCCCCGCCCTGCCCCGAGTCCCAACTGCTCCTCTGTTTCATCACCTGCTGGGCCTCCCACGCCAGCCTGGCCTGGGCCAGCATCGCCTCCGATGCCGTGCCTGCAAGCTCCCCCTCTGGCCCCACGCAGCGCGCCAGCTCCTGGGGGAGGGACGGCTTGCGGCTCTTACGTTTGCGGTTCCCCCCGGGAGAGAAAGCCCCGGGGCCGCCTGTGGTGGAAGAGGAGAGGGAGTGGGTCTGACTGGACGTCCAGGATATGGAGTCCTCATAAAGCAACCTCTGGCCTCCTTCTCCGCCCTCCCCACTGTAGTCCAGCAGCAGGCGGGGATCCCTGATCAGAGACTGGCTGTGCTGCAGAGTATAGGACCCCCCATATGAGCCACCATAGCCCCCTGTAGTGCCGTAACGCAGCAGGCGGTCGGCGGTCTTGAAGCGAGGGCTGGAAGACGACTGCTCCACGTACACCAGCTGCTTGACGTACTCCTTCCCCACGGGACTGTACTCCAGACTCTGGGTCTTTTCGGGACACTTCTGCCTGGTTAAAACCAGCTGGCCGTAGGGCGACTGGCCCTGCTTGGGGGAGTGATAGAGGGGGGCCGAAGACTTGCGAGCAGGTGACTTGCCAGTGCCGTAGAAGGAGGAGTCAGAGAGGTGCATGTCAGTGGGAGGCTCCTCGTAAATGGGAGGGGGCTGGTACTCCGAGGGCGGCTCCTCGTACAGCGGGGGTTCATAGGCGTAGCGGGGCGAGGGAGGCTGCGAGTCGGCCGAGGAGCGGCGGTGTGTGCCGGTTCCACCCAGCTCAGCCCGCTTCAGGAAGGGGGACTGACGGCGGTCGGTGTAGAGAATGGGTGAGCCGTCGGGTTCTGGAGGCGCGTTACCTCCAGATGATCGGCGGGCTCGTGAGGTGGTGCCCCCTCCAGGAGGACCAGGGGTGGGGGGGTCACAGGGGGAATAACCATTTCCCTGGTGGGCCAGGAAGCTGGGCTCTCTGTCTGTCACCTTGATTAGCATTCGCTCCTTCGTACCAGTGTTCCACCTGAAGGGAGAAGTCCTGAGAGCAGAAGAGAGGAGAGGAGGACAGAAGATGTAATGAAGGGTCAGGACCAGACTGATTAAAGTGCCCATATTATGTCACAAATTTTCTGGGATTTGGGGTGTTATTTTGTGTCTCTGGTGCTTCCACATGCATACAAACTTTGAAAAAAACAAACATCCATGGTGTTTTGAGTGAGATAAAGGTTACTGAATTTAACCTGCCTTCAGTCTCCGGGTGAGCTGTTTGAAATCTGCACGGCTTTCTACGTCACTAGCCGAAACGAGGGGCCTAAGGGGCTAACCGTTAGCTTGCATGCTAGCTCGTTCTCAATGGCAAAACACTGCTACAACAAACACAAATTCACCCTAATCTACAAAATAAATTGTATAGAACTACTACACGTCCCTAGCCTAGAAATGTAGATGCACCCTAGTGTCAGCAAATTTATTTTGCAGCCAGGGGGGTCTAGGCACTCTCCGTTGACTTGTGAGCTGGAAAAAACAAATTTTGGTCAGGCCAATCACATCGTGTATAGAGTCGGTGGGCGGGGCTTATGGCTGCTGCTGCTGGGAACAGCAGTCTTCTGGAAAACTTGGAGTTAAGCTTTTCTTTGAGAAAAGAACAAAGAACAACACAGAAATCATTCTTAAAAAAAGGAAGATGTGTTTGGAGTTTTGCTGACTGGATACGACAAAAGTTTAATCTATCAACTAGCTTCGCTACGTTCTTCGTTGCTCTTCCTGGTTGTAGCGCTATCCTATTGCGTGCAGAGGGAATTTGAAAGACAACCATTTATCCCGCCCCTCGGATTGAGCTCCGTCAATGGTGAGTTCCCAGACCCTACATCTTGATGTGGGTCTGGCTTGTCAGGCTAACAAGTCCCTGTTCTGCAGATATTCCACGCAAAGTTGGAAGTGCGCCCTCGTTTAGAAGAAGTCTCCCTGCTAATCCTGCCTTGTACTGACAGAAGTTGGAGAAACAGCTAGCTAGCAATTGTGAGCTTACCTAACTACTGCACATGTGTGACTGCCAACAAAGATGTTACAGGAGTTGAGAGGTCTCACTCTGTAGCTAAAACAGAGACCTGAACACACAGGGTGAAAAGAGGAGCTGCAGCAATGTGCAGTACAACAAAAATATGGTGTTTTTTGAAAGTTAAACCATGTAAACCTATTCTGGTCCCACCTCTAAATACAATTATGAACCTGAAAATGAGCCACTTTAAGAGCTGTCACATTCACATTTGTAGTAGAGATTTGTCCTGTTCGCTTATTATAGTCGCAGGCGTGATGAATCAGATTCTTTAATACTTGCGGCACGGGAGAAGACCTAGAGTGTTCTCTGTCTTGTCCCTTCTGAGTAGCTGTTCTTATATAAAGTATTTACTTTAAGTCACCAAAAGGACCACAGTTGCTGTCCTTTTGACAGGAGATTGATTGAGTCATGCATTTTACAAAATTTATTTATTGAGCTCTTTTCCTGAAACCACAAGTCATGTTAATGTACTTCACAATACCCTATGATGTAGAGCTGGGCGATATGAAAGAAAAAAAAATTTTTTACTAAATAAATCAATCTTGATATTGCGGCCATATTGTAGGGTTGACTATTGGTGCTTTCACAAAATATTTTCACAATAAGAGTTTTGATAAATAATCACCAATAATGTGGATACAATGACTAAGTGGGTAAAGGCAAATAATAAAACAGCTACAACAGTCTAGTGAGTACGGGTCAGCCAATGGAGAATGATCCAGGACGTCCAATTTGGGTTATTGATGAGTTTAAAGGCTTATCAGATTCCATAACACATGCAGTGGTTTAAAAAAGGGTTTCTCAAAACCACAATCACACGCCACTTTACACGTGAATAGTAGCGTGAAAGACGGCAGGGTTTGAACTTCTCTCAAGCTCTATTTTTTCATCCTACTACTTATTACTATTGATGTGATTTTTCCTGTGTACAACTGAGTTCAACACTAGGAATGTCTTTGAGGAGAGACTATCCAAACGCCTTACATTGAGGCTACAAAGTTTCCAAATGGAAATTGGCCTTCATCATGATTATTTTTTCTTTTGGCTGTAGTTTTTCAAATTTGAAAATGTTAATTAAATTTTGTAATACATTATCCACACAAAGATTGTATTTATAATGTGTTAACATATTTGAGTAATTAATGGAACACCTTACAAATTACATTTTAGGGCATGTTTTTAGTAATCGGGAGTGGAATACTTTTTAAAAGGAACCCCTACCAACACTGGCCAAATCTGAAATATAATGAAGCTCATCTTGCTCTCAGGTTTACGGTCAATGTAGAGTCTTCACCAGTCTTGTCTTGTGTATCTACACAACCTTGGTAGTTTGAGCAGTTATCATTTTGCCAACAGTAACTCATAAGAAACATGCGTGAAAACATAAACACACTTCACATTCTAGATGTTATCTTATGGGATGCTACGTGGCTCGTTTTGTTTTCCCCAATATATATACACCTCATCAGTTCGCATTCACACACTCAGTCGTTCCTCTGTGAATGGGCCCTCACATTCTGCCTGTTTGTCAGACAACAGGAAGGAGGAGGAGGGGGGGGTTGGGGGGGAGCGGCATGGGATGAGGAACAAGAAGTGAACTGGGCAAGAGGGAGGGAAGTGTGACATCGATTGCAGCATTGGCCACCCTCCGTTTCCAAATGCTTCCAAACACTGATCCCCAGGGCCAGTGCTCAATAGCGGCAGTGTGAGTGTTTGTGTAACGTGGATGTTAATATGCGTGTGTGTGTGTGTGTGTGTGTGTGTGTGTGTGTGTGTGTGTGTGTGTGTGTGTGTGTGTGTGTGTGTGTGAGAGAGAGAGAGATAGAGAGAAAGAGAGGGAAACAATGAGGGCAGGATTAAGCATTACAGGGCTGTGCTGGCATCTATCACAACATGCTCCAGACTCAGCGCTCCAACCCACTTTCTTTATTTCCTCAGTCCATCCACTTCTCTGCCAACCTTTTCTCTCTAGGTCTCCTACTCATTACTACACTTTCTCTCCTTATACCTAATTGTTAATAATTCCATTTTGACCATCAAATCAATAAACACATTCCCTGCCTTTTCTAGTCTGTGTCCGTTACTGCAGCGTAAACCTGCAGATTCCTCCTCTTCATCTCTTTTTCATTTAAACTTCTGTTGCTCAGTCAGCTGTCAGTGACTGAAATACTTCACTAAAAAAGGTACCAACAAATCCCAAAAGTGGCCAAAAAGTGTGGAAATGTTGATTTCTCCAGTATTATAAATCAGCGGCGAGTCAAACTACGGTCACCTATTTCCACATCAGAGCTGGCTCGCTACATTTACCTTTCAATTCCATCTATTCTTGTTTCCATTTTAAAGAGAAGCAGTATTCTCCTAACTCAGCATAAGTGAAATGATTCCCAAAGGTTACCCTTTGTTATGCAGCTCAGTTTATGTAAAAAGGATGTGAGAATATCAATGTCGGTAAAAAAAAGCTTTCATTTCAATGAAAAACCTCCATTCGTTGCTATGAAATAGTTTGTCATGAATCAGTAAGGACATTACCTCTACTAGTCATGCTTATAAAATGTCTTGAAAAATCCATAGCCTGTAAATATAACAAGTAAAAAATGGTCTCCTGTAAAAATGGAGATGTACGAATTAAAACATATGTCTGAATAATGTGGGTGTAATACATGTTTGGGCTAATCGTTGTTGCACTCTGGGTCCAAACCAAAATCCCTACGCAAAAATGCAAAATATGTAAATTACACAATAACAATGCACACTAAATCCAAGCTGTCAACTTCCTCATGTTCTACTTCCTTTTCTTTTGAAGCAACTGGTTAGCAATTGAGTCTTCAAACTTCAGCAGCAATAGAGATCTTTTGCTTCTTAGCAAAGCACCTGAGCCGTTTTTCTTTTTTTTTTTTTTAAAAGATCATTTTTTGGGCATTCCAGGCCCACCAGTGGTGTGCCTCACCAGGCGAGCCATCCAGACACCTACCCGAGCCGTTTTGGGCAGCACCTAAGCCGAATGAATGAATGGGACCAAAAGACTTTTCTCAGATCTAATGACTGTAGTTTGACTTCTTTAGCAAGTTTTGTCTTTAAGCTTTTTGAGTGTTATTTCTTTATGATCTGGCATTTCCGCCTGTGTTGAGGAATAAACCTCTTCATACGGGCGCGCGCCCTACCAACTGTGCCACCCAGGCGCTACCTCGCTTCCTCTCACGATAATTACTACAGCCACATAGGGCTGTCACGATAACTCCATTTTGTTGTGCGATATATTGTCCCAAAATGAATTGCGATAAACAATATTATTGTCATTTTAAGACCATTTTATGCCACTGATTACATAATGATAATATGACAATATTATAGCATAAGAACGCTCTTTCAAAGATCAAAGAATGTTTAATTCTTAAGAATATTTCGACATTGGAATCAGAAGTTATACAGGCCATTTTGCGCTCATCCAATTCCAGAAAGCAGAAGCAGGCTTCAGCAAGTACATCAGCAGTGTGGTTCTGGGGTATTTATCTGGTCTCTATAAACACTTTGTCTGCAGAGTCCAGTCAGCAGTTATGTAGTGTACAGTACAGCTCATGTATGGGGTCATATTTGAGCTTGACCACATATCTGTAGTGGAAGAGTAAAAGGAGATGTCTTTTATCTCCTTCAGAATGTCGCCTTTTACTTTGTTGTAGATGAAATGTCAGTTTGGGACAAGTACGTTATCTTTGACAATTAGTACTGTTTGTCAAAAGTTTGCAGCAATTTTTAAATGCTGGTTTTTCGACCATGTTTAATGGCTGCATCTCTTTGGCTATATAGCGAGTTACGCAATCTGTGAGCGTGGCCATTTCGTGCTGTCACGATAGCACAATAGCATCTGTAACAGGTAACTGTGTGGAATACCCCTCTCCACCTCCAGCTGCGGTTGTTGTTCCCAGGTTGAAAAACTGGGTGGGATGGTTATGTTTTAGGGGAGATTTTAGGTTAGTTATGTTGCCTCTTTTTGCTGCCACTATTTTTAAACAAAGACATACCGGCTCGTCCACGTTAATTGGCTCTCCTCTCTCATTCGGCTTAAAGCCAAAATGTTCCCACACCGGAGCTGAAGATCGCGGCTCTGAAACCAAGTTCATTGGGACTGGCTGTAGATGTCACGAAAACACTATAGGGCCTGTGTGTGTGTGTGTGTGTGTGCGTGTGTGCGTGTGTGCGTGGAGACGCTGCCTGAGCCCCGCCTCTGCCTCCGATACAGAAAGCAGACAAGATGACAGAGTAAAATTTTGGTAACATTCATTTGTACGTCAAAATAAATATTCTCTTTATTTTCAATTATGAAAATCATCAATCGCAATATATTGCGTCTCCAAAAGCTACCAAGCTCATTTCCATAGATCGTGCGATAAGTCCATATATTGACTATGTACGGCCTACAGCCACGAGATGTCAGCCCCTAACAATAAACGTAATTGTGGGTCGTTATGAGCTGATGCACAATCAACCTATACGGTTGTTTTCTGGGTGAGGACGGTCTTCTATTTTATGATGATGGGCTGCTTTGCCCATAACGGGCTGTATTTCTCTGTCTTTCTCGTTATTTAGATATTTTTATGATACGTAGTGTACTGTATCTTTGGAAGTATGTGTATATATGTACTTATGTATAGATGAGTAAGCAGGTACTTGTTTTCTTCATCAACGTATCTTCAAATAATTACACCTGTACAAGACCTATGTACGGTATATCTTTCCTTTCAATAAAAGTGAATTAAAAAAACGTAATTTGTTGTTCACAAATAAACAATTTGGGTACTTTCGGTATATAACAAATGCCTAAATGAAGGGGTACATTACCATCTGCGTGTGACTTACTAAACAACATTGTGACTGTAAAACACTTAAATGCTACATTTCAAATTTTTAGAATGTATCACTGAATTCATTCATTATGTTTGCATAATTATTTTGGGAATTAGGCATGACTGATATTTTTTAAATTAACATTTTTAAAAAATCTCACATACCTTCATTTGAGAAACGAATGGATGAAAATAG
Organism: Perca schrenkii; assembly: GCA_025617405.1. Classification (NCBI taxonomy): domain Eukaryota; kingdom Metazoa; phylum Chordata; class Actinopteri; order Perciformes; family Percidae; genus Perca; species Perca schrenkii. The sequence continues at coordinate 6,999,558 of CM046795.1, forward strand.
ATGAATGTCTAAATAATCTGTAATGAGAGCAGCAGCCCTCAGTAGTGCCTTAATCATAAATCATTAGTTGATTAATGGAGTAATCAACAGAAAGGGAATTGATTAGACAATAAAAATGTGGTATGCAGGTTGAAACGTGATACATTAATCAAACATTAATCAATCATAAAAAAATATTATTAGCTGCAGCCCTCATTTTAAAGTGTTGTGTGTAAACAATTAACTAGACTATTAACTACAAGACAAAGCTTAGCGCCGCTTTTAATAATCAAATGCATAAAAATAAACAAGCTGTCCCCAGCGAGGATAATGTTGCACCAAGACAAAACTGCATGTACCAAAGTTAAACGCGGGTGGTTTGATTTAAAACTTAAAAGTAATAGTAAGCACAGTGTGAAGGCCGTGGAGGGGGCCACTGGACTGTGAACTGCCGCCGCTGGAAATCATCCCTCCATCTCCACACAATCAGCCTTCAAGGTCAGGTATGCTGTGGCAACACACACCGATTCACTCACATGCAGTTTATGTCGGGAAACAAATCACCCCCTTTTAACTTTGCAATTTTGTTAGTCTAACATGCCATAAACTAGGGGTGTGCAAAAAAAAAATCGATTCGTATTCGAATGGCGATTCAAGCTCTACCGATTCAAAATCGATTCACAGAATTCCAAAAATAGATTCATATTTAAAAAATAAAATTATATATTTTTTTAAATTGTATGTCTACTGCAATCATATAGATATATACTTTATTGATCCCCAAGGGGAAATTCAAGGTCCCAGTAGCATACAGACATCACACACAACATACACATACATCCTAACAGGATGTTAAAATAACAAATAAACAAATCCACATGAATAATATGGACAATAAAAGATACTAAATAAACTAAATAAAAAATCCACATGAATGTACTAAGGGATGTATAAGATACTGTATATACAGTATATACACACACACACACACACACACACACACACACACACACGGGAAAAGTAACTACATTTACATACTGTGAATAGGTTTTTTTCAAATCAATCAAGAATCATTTTTGAATCGAAAATAGATATTGAAACGAATCGTGAGCCTAAACACCGGAATCGAATCGTGACATTTTCTGAATCGTACACCCCTACCACAAACGGTTACTTATTTCATGCTACATGTTCATTGAAGGTAAAGTCCGCACACAAAGGGACCCGTGATGGGTCATTGCAATCAAATAAACCTGAGGAAGGCCAAATTGTGGGCCAAAACGTTGTGCCTTATTTGCACTATTAAAGTATGTTTCCGGAGCATTAAGCTGTTGTGCAGACTTTACCTTCATTGAACATTGAACACGCTGTGATAAAAAAAAAATCTTTACTTAAGAGTGTACGGATACTGATGATGTCATATATTAGTCTACAACTTGCCGCACAACATGAAAAGGGTTTGTGTGTATCAGTTTACATGTGGTCCACTGGTGAGTTGCCACTGCAACTCCTGTGTGTGTGTGTGTGTGTGTGTGTGTGTGTGTGTGTGTGTGTGTGTGAGAGAGAGAGAGAGAAAAAATAGACTAAAAGACTTGGTAGACACTTCCCATATAACCAGATCCAATAAGGAATATGTGAGAGATCTCCCAGTAGCCATCTGGACTGACAGTCTGCAGCTGTGCCACCAAGCTGTGCGCGCGCACGCACGCACGCACGCACGCACGCACGCACGCACGCACGCACGCACGCACGCACACGCACGCACGCACGCACGCACGCACGCAAGACACTTGTCCCTCGTAGGGCTTTTGGTTAAAAATAAAAATACAGATAAACATTATTAAAAATAAGACTGATGAAAAGAGATGAAATAAAATGGAATGAAATGAAAAAGGAAATAAAGTATACAGAGAGAGCACCGTGTAAAAACTAAAATATGAGAGCAATATTGTTCCTGAATTTTCTTTCTTTTTTTTTTTAAAAAAAAGGTGGCTAATGTTGGGATAAATTTTTTGTTGTGCGCTCTAAGCCAGGATTAATAAGCTTATATCAGGAGCAGCCTAATAGCAGTGGCCTCAGTATGCTTAAAAACAAACAAAGTCATACAACCCTTTATACGTCCATAAAAGGCGTTCACTCCCGTTCCAACGTCCACACTGGATGGCTGGGGTGAATAGCCTCCTCCTCACTGCATCCCTGCTGCAAGAATTCGGTCTCTTAAAGGAACACGCCGACTTATTGGGAATTTAGCTTATTCACCGTAACCCCCAGAGTTAGACAAGTCAATACATACCCTTCTCATCTCCGTGCGTGCTGTAACGCTGTCTGACGGCTCCAGCGGCATCAGGCCAGCACAGAACATGCAGGTGAATGGTTCCAGTAATCCTACTGCTCCGAATAAGTGACAAAATAACACCAACATGTTCCTATTTACATGTTGTGATTTGTAGAGTCACAGCGTGTACAAAAAACAACGTAACATGAGACACAGCCATCTTCTAACTGTAAACAAACCGGGAACTATATTCTCAGGCGGAAGAATATAGTACTTGGGCGGAGTGATATGCTCGCAGCAAGCCTGTCTGAGAATATAGTTCCCGGTTCCCGCTGTCTCATGTTACGTTGTTTTTTGTACACGCTGTGACTCTACAAATCACAACATGTAAATAGGAACATGTTGGCGTTATTTTGTCACTTTTGTCACAATTTGGAGCAGTAGGCTAGTTGGAACCAGTTACCTGCAGGATCTGTGCTGGGCTAAGCTAATGCTGGAACCGTCAGGCAGCGTTACAGCACGCACGGAGATGAGAAGGGTATGTATCGACTTGTCTTACTCTGGGGGTTACAGTGAATAAGCTAAATTCCCAATAAGGCGTGTTCCTTTAAGTGTCTTTGTAGTCTCCAAAAAAGAATTGTGAAAACTGGGATAACGGCAAACACAGTCTCTCCTGGAAGGCATACGTGACACAAAAAGTGATGGAAGTAGTTGCATGGCTTAAGAAAGAAGTTCTAACCCTGCCTTCTTTCACACCTCCAAACACCTGCCAATTGACTGTTAGGCTTGGAAACTATTTGGTTTCACGTCAAGAGGTTGACCCATCTTTGTTTTTTACCATTGGCTAGTGCACTATTATTTGCCACTGTTCATCACACCCCCAACCGGCCCCGTCAGACACCGCCTATCAAGAGTCTGGGTCTGCCGAGGTTTCTTCCTAAAAGGGAGTTTTTTACTCGGCACTGTTGCAACAGCCACTGCTAATGCTTGCTCTTGAGGGAATTACTGTAATTGTTGGGGTTTTGGAATTTATAGAGTGTGGTCTAGACCTACTTCTATCTGTAAAGTGTCTCGAGATAACTCTGTTATGATTTGATACTATAAATAAAATTGAATAATCAATAATCAATAATAATCAAATAAAAGCATGGTTTAGAGGTGTGTAAGCTGTGTCCGCATTAAAAGCTTTATAGAGCATGCTAACTGATGAGTTTTAACACATCTATCTCGATTCATTATTTATTGTAAAACATTTAAACTTTTAATAAGTATACTTTAAACCTTAAGTTTGCACACAGCCCACATTATTGGCACAAATTTTTCAAAGTATCTTTCCCAATTAGTTAACTTGCTAGCTAGCTAACTCAGCACATGGCTAGGGCTGTCACGATAACCTCATCACCGCATTTTATTTATTTTTTTAAACTTTTTGCTGGTGAAACTTACAGGAGAACAGAGGTCGTGTGATATGAAATATAATGAAAGCAATAATTATTGTTTAAGTTATCCTCATCGACTGTCTTCTATCCTATATTTAAGAGTTTATGGAGAGAAAGAACTTAAATTGCTTGTCGCTTTGCACAAAAGGATGGACGGTCCGTTAAATAGGCTATATGGGGAATTTCTTTTGTGTGTCAGATTATTATGAATTATTTCTACAGGTAACGTTCAATATATTACATGGTTGGGGAAGGCAGAGACAGTTCTGTTCTCAGCTGAGGTGGACATTACCGCTGCATTGTTTACTATTGCACTTAAAGCTTACTTTATGTTGTAAGTTTTAAAGGAACACGCGGACTTATTGGGACTTTGTCTTATTCACCGTATCCCCCAGAGTTAGATAAGTCCATACATAGCCTTCTCATCTCCGTGCGTGTTGTAACTCTGTCTGATGCCCCCACCGCTAGCCTAGCTTAGCACAGATCCTGGAGGTAACCGGCTCTATCTAGCCTACTGCTCCGAATAAGTGACAAAAACAAAAAAACATTTTCCTATTTACATGTTGTGAATAACAAGGTCACATGAGACACAGCCATCTTCTAATCGTATTCAAACTGGGAACTATATTCTCAGAAAGGCGAAGCACTGCTACTTCTGCTCCTCACCACGGGGCTTCAAAGGTGCTGCGAGCAAATCCCTCCGCCCAAGTAGCAGAAGTAGCAGTTCTTCGCCTTTCTGAGAATATAGTTCCCATTATGTATCCTTCATTGGTCAATGAATGGAACTAAATCAGGTGACTTTAGATATTTGTGCTTGTGTGTCTGTATCTGCTGTGTGTGTACTATGTGTGTGTATGCAGGCCTTTGCACAGTATAAAATGTCCTCTGTAAAGTATGTCATTGAGTATGTCACATGCACACCAATATTTCAGTATTATTCCGAATATGACAATATTCCGAATTTGATTTGGGTCATGTAAACAGCATATTCCCTTTGGATATTAGAAAATAAGGCCTTTTTCTGAATTTACTAAATTTATTTGGGTTTTAGAGGCATTCTTTAGACATGTACACAGGGCATTCGGAATATGCGTCTCAATCGGGGTTTTGCTGCAGTTTGCGACAGTTTACGGCCTCTTGGCGTTTCTATTTGTACACAAACCAACCAGCCAACAGTTTGCAGGACTGCAGTAGAGATGCATGCCCAAAAGAAAAGAAGAAGAAACAGCTACTTTCAAACATTATGAAAGACTTGGATACAGGTTTTTGGAGATGCACAAACATCGCAACGGCATCTTTTTCAAGAAGCTGGTTCGGTCCTGTTTTGCACGGCTACATGTAAAACGGGAATATTAGTGTATTCACTTTTATTAGCCATGTAAACAGCTTGGTCGCAGTATTGTCTTTTTCGGAATAAGGGCAAACACTGAAATATGTGCATGTAAACGTAGTCAATAATTCAGACACTGCACATAACAGAAGGACAAAGGTACAGACTACAGTACAAGTGAGTGTTTATCCTCTTCGCTCTTCTTCATCCTGATCACTGTCCTCCTCTCCTCCCTCTGTCCTCTTTCTCCCCATTTGTCCCTCCCTCCATCCTTTAATAGGATCCTTGTGTGTGCAGGCTGGTAGAGCTGTGTAGAGGTCAATAGCTCCCATCTGTCACAGAGAAAGCTGTGTGGTCTACGACAAACTGCCTCTCCCACTCTCCTTAACAGCATTCACTCTCTCCAGGGACCATATCTTCAGCCTGACACTCAGCTTCCACACTAAACAGACTGCTATTTGCTATAACTAAATGTTTGTGGGGAATGGACCATATGACAAGAGAATATCGTGCCATTTAATTCTACTGTGAATATTTACTATGGACAGATGATATCTGAGTTGATGAGGGGTGTGCAGGTTCAAATATGCTGCTCTGGACCACAATGCTGGACAGATAAACGGACACATGAATCAACCGACATCATCATCATTGGGCGGCGTTTTTATACTGGACCGTTTTCATACCGAACTAGCGCTGAACGATTTGGGTGTGTGTGTGTGTGTGTGTGTGTGTGGGGGGGGGATTGTGATTTTCCTGCCAGATATTGCTATTAGGATTCAATTTGTGATCATTATTATTTTGCTGCATATCGCACCTGTCTACGATCCTGTCAAAAAAAGTTTTACAAAAGAAAAGAAAGATCCACTGAAAATAGGACATTTCTGTAAACACCAAACATTTAACTAAATAATTCACATTTGATTAAACGCGGTCTTCACGATTAGCTAATCGCAAGGATTAATCGTTCAGCCCTATACTATACCTTCCCTTACATAACAAGTAAATCAGTTTCCCTTTCACATACAGTGTCTGCACGACTTTACCACTCTGTATGCAGATGTTTCTAATGCAATTCTTGAATAGTTGTCGCGATGCCCAAGCAACTGCAACCATTTAAGCTGTGCTGGTAAAGTGTAAATGTTTTTCAATAAGAATGCACGGCAAAAAAAGGAGATTCTTCCTCCCTGCAATATTTAAAACTGATCTGCGGACTTAATAGTGCCTGGAAGTCAAAATCATGTAGTGTAGACCAATTTCTATTACAGAAAAACACTGTTAAAAAAGCACTGCTCTTTCACAATAAGAGCCTCCTGCTGGTTTGTGGATGGAAAGCTTTTAATGTGAAGCAGCAGCAGGAAATGTAGGGTTTGCATCAGCAGTAGCTGAACGCAGCTCCGATATACAGCTAAAAGCAGTCAGTAAAGCTAAACTACAGAGTGAATATAATCTCCAAACTAGGGTTGGGTATCGTATTCCAACAATTCACGATTCCCGTTCTTGGAAGAGAGGGGTCCAAACGTGCTTATTTCACAGAAAACACTTAATTATAAAAAACTTAGTCTACGTTAATGTAGGGCTGCAACTAACGATTATTTTCATAGTCGATTAATCTGTTGATTATTTTCTTGATTATTCGATTAGTTGTTTGGTCTATAAAATGTCAGAAAATGGTGAAAAATGTGCATCAGTGTTTCCCAAAAAAAGCCCAAGATGACATCCTCAAATGTCTTGTTGTGTCCACAACTCAAAGATATTCAGTTTACTGTCACAGAAGAGAAAGAAATTAGAAATTATTCACATTTAAGAAGCTGGAATCAAATAATTTTTACTTTTGTCTAAAGAAATTACTCAAACCGACTAATCGATTACCAAAATAGTTGGCAATTACTAATAAGTTCATTTTCATTCCTATTCACAATAGAGCTGGGTGATATGGAAAAAAACAAATGTCACTATATTTTTGACCAAATGTCGATATTGAGGCGATATTGTAAGGTTGACCATTGGTGCTTTCACAAAATATTAACACAATGGGAGTTTTGATAAATAATCACCAATAATGTGGATAGAATGAATAAGTGGGTAAAGGCAAATAATAGAACAGCAATTAAGTCTGATAAGTTCAGAAAATGATATCACTTTATTGGGATATCCAAAATGTAAGGCCATAATAGCCTCATATAACCATGTCGATATAATATTGACATATTGCCCAGCCCTAATTCACAATTAATTTCATGGAACCTATAATATAATTGTATACAGTTCAATGTGGTTACAGTTATCAAAAAGCATGCTAAACTGTGCCTGTGAAATAGTAAAGTCCTCAAAATGAATGGAAGTGAATGAGGAGCCTGACACCTGGGGGGGGTGTGGCAGGGACAGTGGTCGTCACTAGCTTAGTTGTAGATGACTTTAGATAGAGGTACAGTAAGACTGAGTTGAGACTTACCAAGTGGTAACAACAGTGCATGGTTTTGCACCCTGTTTCTTTTAAGGAGTCACTTTTGTTGATCAAATGTTTACTTTAGAGATGGTCCGATACCATCTTTTACTTCCCGATACCGATTCAGATACCTGAACTTGCGTGTCGGCCGATACAGAGTGCCGATCTGATACCAGTGTGTCATATATTTTATTATGTTTGAACAGCTGTAGACTACTATCCCTGTATGGATGTGATATGATTGCTATCTTTGTTGTTAAACTCTGTGTGAAACATGAACAAACACAATGACCTTTCTTTACTATCCAGTTTGAAAATCAGGAAAAAGAACAAACCGCTTTAAAGCAGATTTTCTTCAGGGCTTAATCAGATGGTATCAGATCGGTGCATAAACTTAGTGTTTACAATGAGTTTTTTAGGGAAACATCACATTAGTGAAATGTAAATGTCCATATTTCAGTTGTGTCAAATTGGAGTACCTTACCTGTACGCAGTTTATTGTCGGTTATGAACCGTTATATACATTTAAAGTTGAAATTGTTTTAGGTATTATCTATAATTTGAGTCAATTGAGTCTTTAGAGTGAGTTTTTGGGAGGAACATTACCTTAGAAGAATGTAAATGTCCATTATTCAGTTGTTCTTGATCTTCAAATAGTTGTTGTAGTGCACTCAATTTTAGTTATGACCCCCCCGTCACAAATTGTTATTCTTGCATAGATTTATTGATATTTTTTCACTTTACGTAACACAAACAATGACCACTTATAGTGACTTATAACCTGCTAGTAACATACTATTATATCTGCCTATACCTCATAACTCAATACCTTTTAATCACATTGTAATGCATTATAATAGTGATTATAATGCAATATAATAAACTAAAATGATTTAAATGTATTAAAACTATGAGAATTATAATACACTAACACATGTCAGTGAGTGACCAGCAGTTATGAAGCATTATGATAGTTGACCTCATAAAGCGCGAATTATGCTTCTGCGTAAAACTGACGCCGTTGCTACATACGTAGGTATGTGGAGACACGGATCTACGCCGGACCCTACACTGTAGACTGACGTGCACTGACGTGACAAAAATGTAACAACACGCCGCGGCTACGCACGTCCTGGCTCTTTATTCTGCAGTGAAAAGAAATCTGTGAAAAATCTATGATATTGCCCCACGTCTCCAAAGTACAAGGCAATGCACATTTAATAAATGAAGTAGTAAGCTGCAGTTTACTTGAAAAATTGTTGTGTATGTTTGTGCTCTTCACACTATGCTGCATCACATGCCTCAGTCTGCAACTATGGGCCCAGTTTGCAAATATCCAAATCCGCTCTTCTGGTTCCTTGAGTGTTGGTAACCCTGGATGCCATGTTCATTGGTAAAAACTAAATATTATATAAATAACTCATTTCCTGGTTCTTCTTCTCCATAAACAAGATGAAATCAAGGAGAGGGTTAACTTTTCCTGCTACAGATTTCCCACCGTGGTCAGAAAGAACAGGGGAGATGCTTTGTTTCTCTCACTATGACTCTAGAGTCACTACTCGCTCAGAAGATAATCACCGTCACTCTCTCACTTCTCCCTCGCTCTACCACACACTCCACACACACACACACACACACACACACACACACACACACACACACACACACACACACACACACACACACACACACACACACACGCCGGCTCGACGCACACACCAGCGCACAAGTAGAAACATCAGGCCACTTACGTAGGCTACGGCGAAAGCTGTGCGCAGAGCCTCCGCAGAACCATCAATCATGCTTTAGTCATTATGAAATGCTATATGCATTGTAAATGTTATTCGAAAAAATTATGGCTATTCACGAGCGGTTATAAACAATAATTATACAGTGCGAATTTTGATGCATTAAAAGAATGCTTATGAGTGTGCCTCAACCGTGCAAACCTGTGTTTTTTTTTTTCATTTATTTTTTGTTGTTGTCTTGGGTTGTTTTTTAAGGGGTTGCGGGGGGGCTAAAAAAAGGGCTTTATTCTTTACTCCATGGCTGTCTTACTTTATGTTATACTGTATGTCCTCCTTGGAAATTCAATAAAGATATGTTAAAAAAAAATGCTTATAATGCACTATAGACATGGGTGTCACAGAAAGTGTTACTAGGACATTTTTGGAAAGTGAGGACATTCTGGCCGCTCACCTTCGGACAGACTTTCAAAGGCCTGTTTGAGGGTTCAGACTTGGATTTAAGGTTCAGGTTACAGGTTTAGGTTAGGTTGGGGTTGAAACGCAAAGGGGTTAGGGTCGGGGTTAGGCATTTAGTTGTGAGGGTTTAGGTTGGGGTTAGGGAATGCATTAGGTCATTATGAGGAGTGTCCCCACAAGTAGAATAGATGTACGTGTGTGTGTGTGTGTGTGTGTGTGTGTGTGTGTGTGTGTGTGTGTGTGTGTGTTCTCCTTGCAAGTAAAGAAGACATTTACAGGACACTGTGACCCCAGCCAGGCAGATCCACCAATCACTGCAGACTGCAGCAGATTACAGCAAACCAGCAAACCAAGGAAACCAAGACTGGGGGAGGGGAGGGGGGGCTCTGAAGGTGACAGAGGATAGGAATTAATTGACAGTGGCAGAAACAGAAAGGAGGAGATGGGATGATGAGACAGAAAGAGATAGAGAGGAGAGGAGAGGATGAAGAGGAACTACTGACAAGAACGGAAAAAAACTAGTCTAATTCTGACCTTTTACAGGAACACTAATGGTGGCTTTACACCTAGCACCTTGTGTTATGAGAGAGAATCATCAGAGTCATGTGAGAAAATGTCTTTCCCTTCTGATTGTTTTTTCACATGCTCTTATTGAATGCAATTCAAATATTTAGTTTTTACCAATGAACATGGCATCCAGGGTTACCAACACTCAAGGAACCAGAAGAGCGGATTTGGATATTTGCAAACTGGGCCCATAGTTGCAGACTGAGGCATGTGATGCAGCATAGTGTGAAGAGCACAAACATACACAACAATTTTTCAAGTAAACTGCAGTTTACTACTTCATTTATTAAATGTGCATTGCCTTGTACTTTGGAGACGTGGGGCAATATCATAGATTTTTCACAGATTTCTTTTCACTGCAGAATAAAACGTTTTTTATCTCTTTCAGTGGGTGTACAGATAGACAGCTACATGGAGCCTCCAAGACACAGAGGCTCCAAACACCACAACATGCCCTTACCTTTCTTTTCTTATTTCTGTGCAGAATAAACAAACAGACATACAACCACCTCATGCCACAATGATGTGGTGCCTCCAAGACACACAAGCATCACAGCCATCGCTGCTTTCCTTTCTGTCCCAACTTAGACAAACAAAGGCCGATCCAACTGGTATTTTTCAGCGTCTGGTGACTTACCATGCAGCAGTGCCCTGCTGCCCACTATTATGCCCCTCAGCTAGCCTTAATGTTCCACGGCACGGAACCAAAAACATATTATTACCGTATTGTGTAAGAGTATCTGTAAGTGTGTGTGTGACATGAAAATGATTCTGTTTGGGTTTGGGTATGCGTGTGCGTGTGTGTGTGTGTGTTACTGAATTAAATGGAATGTAAGAATTTTTCTGCACTGATTACTTTCACTTGTAACATTTTCCTGATGATACTTTGATACTTAAGTAACATTTTCAATGCAGGACTTCTACTTGTAACAGAGTTTTTTCACAGTGTGGTATTAGTAGTTTTACTCAAACCTACATAGCGTAATTTTTCGAGTCGATTCTTAGCAAAAAAAACAAACTTTGTTCTTTCACAAATATGTACTCATTCATCAGCTGCGTGTAAACAATGGAGACAGCTAATTTCGGGTTCGGCCACCGTAGGAGGAAGGGCTAGAAAGTAATATTCAGTTGGTTGTCATATACAATTTCACCGCTAGATGGGAGAAATTCTTACACAATGTAGCTTTAAAGGTCCCATGGCATGAAAATTTCACTTTATGAGGTTTTTTAACATTAATATAAGTTCCCCCAACCTGCCTATGGTCCCCCAGTGGCTAGAAATGGTGATAGGTGTAAACCGAGCCCTGGGTATCCTGCTCTGCCTTTGAGAAAATGAAAGCTCAGATGAGCCGTTTTGGAATCTGCTTGTTATGAGGTCATAACAAGCAAGGTTACCTCCCCTTTCTCTGCTTTGCCCGCCCAGAGAATTTGGCCCACCCATGAGAGAGAGACATCATGGCTTTCAAACGAGAAAAGTGGCAGTTGGTCAAGGCCACACCCCCACCCTCCACCTTGCCCCTCCCACTCTCCTCCTCAATAGCTTCAGACACAGAAATGGCACATACTGAGGAAAGCTCATTGTGGGACTGGCTCTAGTGGCTGTTGTTCTGCACTAAAGCTGAATTTCAGGAAAGAGACTTCAGATACAGTATTAGGGGAACACTAAGGTCTATACAAAAGCGTCCAAAGAGCACCATGTCATGGGACCTTTAAGTAAAGGATCTGAATGATTATACACATACTTAAAAGTTATCCTTTAACACTTGTGGCCTCCAAAATAACAAATTGGTCCCATCACGCCAGGTGACTTACCTGTCTGCCTCCTCTCTGTTGCCCTGTTTTTCAGAAAGCTCCTGATCGAGGGAGGAGGAGGTGCTTCCCTCTCGGCTGACCCCGCTGTTACGTCCTGGGCTGTTGTCAGCTGACGCCCTCCCTCCTCCTCCTCCTCCTCCTCCTCCACCACCTGCAGGACGGGGGTTGGTGGCATCCGTGTGCTGCTTCAGGGTTTGCAGCTTGGCCAGGGGGATGATGTCGCAGGCCTGGGGCCGGTGCCACACTGTCCGCTGGGTGGAGGCGTTGTAGTAGTAGAAGCGTGAGGTGTTGGGATCAAACAGCTCCCACCACTGGTTGTCACCGGTACGCTTGATGCAAACGCCCTGCGGCGGGTCCCACACACACTCGCCCGTCAGCAGGTTGGCGTACATACGCTCCCGCGTGCGCGGCTCGATGATCTCCACCCACTCCAACCTGAAGGGCGAGAGTTCAGAATGAGAGACTTTTAGCAAATTGACTTTCAAAATAACCGTGACCTCTGACTACTGGAGGTCCTTCACCAACAACTGACAACAAGGGTTGGGTTGGGTACCAAAACCTGGTGCTACAGAAACATCGCTGCATGTGACGCAAGTTAACACTAACGTTACACTTGACAGCAGGTAACGTTAGCATTCACAGTTATTGTAAAATACCCTTTTCCCATCTGGTGGTTGTTTTCAGTCATTTAATAGCAATTTACTGGTGAAAAAACATATTGTTATAAGTCATTTTTACATTTTTAATAAATCATTTCGTCGTTTTTGTGCTCTTCGTTTTTCTTTTTTTTTTTTTTTTAAGTATTGGTCCGGGCACCATTTAGTGTTTAAAAAAATAATGCCTTCTGTAGAGCATAAAAGAGAAGCAGGAACTTCTTATGTTTGGTTTGCTTGTTTCCTTTTCTAAAATAAGGAATCAGGAGCGTAAAGACACCCACACAATCTAACAGCTGTAAGTAAGTAAGTAAGTAAGTAAGTAAGTAAGTAAGTAATAAACTTTATTTATATAGCACCTTTTACAGACAGACTTTTTACAGTAGGAACAAATAAAAAGAAAGCACCAAATAAAATACAAAACCATATTGCTAACTAAATGCTTGTCTAAAAAGATGTGTCTTTAGGGGTTTCCTAAAAGTTTCAACAGAGTCCAAGGCTCTCAAGGCTAAAGGGAGAGAGTTCCAGAGCCTTGGAGCCACCACTGAAAAGGCACGATCACCTCTCGTTTTAAAACATGTTCTGGGAACGGTCTAAAAGGTTTCGACTTGAAGACCTCAGAGAGCGACCAGAAGTGTGTGCGTGCAATAGATCCCGGATGTAAGAGGGAGCTTGGCCATGCAAGGCTCTATAAATAATGATTACAATTTTAAAATGCACTCTAAAATCAATCGGTGGCCAGTGAAGAGCCTTAAGCACAGGAGTAATGTGCGATCTCCTGCTGGTCTTAGACAAAAGAACACACCGGGCGCGTTAGTGTCGCGTTGCGTAGATATGTGCCTGATCGAGCGCCTGGCCATTCATCCCGGACGTGTATTTCTACGTGCCGGTCACAAAGCGATCCTCTCTCTCTCTCTCTCTCTCTCTCTCTTTCTCTCTCTCTCTGATAGAAAGAGACAGGATAAGTGGGGGAAACTGTGGTAATTGTAGCCTATATGTGGCTGTGTGTGTGGCTGTGTAAACACCCATTATGTAGTATGTATGCATGTCTGTATACAGCCCCCCCCACCCCCCTACTCTACTGACAGACATTACAGAAAGACAACAAACAGGCTTTTAAATATTTCCATCCATCAAAACGATAATATGATTAAGGCAACAATTCAATTAAGGCAGAGTCCCTGTAAATACCATAATGTGATTATCCTTTTAATCCAACTATGTGGATACATGGGCTGTACTGACTGATATGCTTTCCTTTTACCAATGTGTATACACAGGCAAGAAGCTGCATGTGGGACACTTCCTGCATACTTTCTGTGTACCTGAAGATGTTTGGCTTGCGAGGAAGCGAGGCCAGCGAGGCAGCGAGGCCAGCAAGGCAGCGCTATCAACGCAAAAGTCAGTGAGTCGGAGTTGGCTTCCCCATTGGTAGTGTTAATTTTGTCACCTATTATAAAATTTAGTTTTATGCCAACATTTTTTGTTAGTCAAGTTTTAGTCGACTAAAAGTCTCGTCATTTTAGTCTAGTTTTAGTCAAAAGAGAACTCAAGGTATCTTAGTCAAGTTTTAGTCGCCTAAAAGTCTCGCCATTTTAGTCAAGTTTTAGTCAAAACATTTTAGTCTTTTTTTAAATAAATTATTTCTGATAACCATTAAATAGTCATAAAAATAAATAAATGCTATAAAGTTATATAAATATTGAGCCTCTTCCTTATTTCACCAGTAAACGACAAAAACAACCACTGCATGAGAAAAGGATATTTTACAATAAAATAAATGCAGCACAAAACTGGCGAGGCGTATTTCAAGTGAACGCAACATGTGTTGTTTTTTGTTTTGACAACGGCAGCTGCAGACTGTCGTACGTCTCGTGTTGGAAATAGAGACAAACCTCTACACCGTTTAGCTGTCAGCATTTTAACTGTGTTAAATCCAACTGTTAGCTAACGGTAAGCTAACGTTACCTGCTGCCAAGTGTAGTGTTAACTAGCGCCCCGTGCAGCTATGTTTCGGTTGACTCTAACGTCCGTTTAGGAGCATCAGAGGGAAGCGCAGGCTATTCGGTCCGGTAGATAACGGTCGTTAGGGCACCTGTCGGTGCCGTAGCACCGGGTCTCGGTACCAGCTGAATATTCTATCTCATGATGAAAAAGTAGAGACGATTGTAGACGAAAATGAAGAGAGATTTTATCTTAGTTTTTATTTTATGCAAAACATTTTAGTCTCGTCTTTTTTCGTCAACAATAATGCATGTTAATTTAGTCTTAGTCAGCGTTTTTGGACATTGGCGCAGTCTCGTCATCGTCTCGTCTTAGTCATGGAAAAAAAGGTCGTTGACGAACATATTTAGTCTTGTCTCGTCTGACGAAATTAACACTACCCATTGGCCGTTTCTGTTTCAATCTGAAATAAAACGTTCAAAGGTTCCTGTACTATCAGAAAGTACTACCAACCAATCGGGAACTTTTTGGGGGTAAAAAGAAAAATGTAAAAAAAAACCTTGGCCCCTGCAGGCGAAACATGAATTACACAATAATAATTTAGATGAGTAATCCAGAACAATAAATTGTTGAAAAATAGCATAATTATGTTGTTGAATTCATCAAATTAAAGAAGTTCTCAAATATATCTTAACCAATTTGGCCACACTTAAAGGAATACGCCACCATTTGTTGAAATAGGGTTATTCACCGTCTCCTCTATATTTATATAGGTGGGCAAACGCATTTTGTCTCAGTGCATGCATTGTCTTAGTCCGGTGCCGCCGCCGCTAGCTTAGCTTAGCATAATGAATGGAATCTTTTGTTGCCGTTAGCATGTCGTGAGTAAAAGTGACCCAACAACAACAAAAAACAACCTAATTACATCTTGTGGCCTGCGTATTCACAACGAATAAAAATAGCAATGCAGATTAAGACTAGACGATTTCCTAGGTAGATATTGACTTGCCCCGCGGTGCTCAGTCAGGGCAGAAGCATTTGGTTGTCCAGCAACCCAGAAAGAGTGACATTGCGCTGGCCGCAGAGCCCCGCGGGCTGCCGAGATCTCTGTGCCCGAGTAGCAGTGCTTCGGCTGTAACCTACTTCCACCCAATATAGTCCCAAGTCAGTATCTGCCTAGGAAATCGTCTAGTTTTACTCATTGTGAATACGCAGGCCACAAGAAGTAATTAGGTTTTGTTTTTGTTGTTGTTGTTGGGGTCACTTTTACTCACGACATGCTAACGGCAACAAACGGTGGCGTATTCCTTTAAGCACAATGACCATCCACGGGCCAGCCAGTTTCAACCTAGTCTTGTGTAAACTTGAACTTATCCAGCTCTTTTTTCAGCAGCTTTTCCTCAGATTCGGTGCTGAGGGAGGGGCAGGTGCTCTTTGTTATTTTCCACCCAGATTGATCCGATCAAACAAAAAGACATCCATTCTAATTAACTCATCACCTGTACACACAGTTAAGTCTAAGTAGTTATTTCAAAATGCTTTGTATCGTACACTAATCATCTACACATATAGTCACGTTCAGATGACAGTTTATTCATTATAGAGTGGATTAAACTCTGTGGAGCCCAATTCACCCACATTCACATGATGCGTTATATCTGCATGCATTAAAGCAGAAATGCATGTTTAGTGTTTGAGAGCCAACGCTGCCCATGAAGCCCAAACTGTATAGGCTACATTAAGTGCAGTTAGTTTTCATTTTATTATGATGTCATGTCAGAAGAATCGTGTCAATAGGGCTGAATATTTGAATATTCGTTTGATGGATAGGCATTTGATTTTTAATTTTGGGATTTGAATATTGCATATGCATGCAGGCTGAAATTCACTGTGGCACTGGTTTTAAAGGCTGCATTACAGTAAAGTGATGTACTTTTCTGAACTTACCAGACTGTTGTAGTTGTGATTTGCCTTTTCCCCACTTAAGACATTATATCCACATTATTTATCTAAAATCTAAGTGTGAAGATATTTTGTTTAAGCACCAATTGTCAACCCTAGAATATCGCCGCAATATCGATAGAGGTATTTGGACAAGAATATCGTGATATCTGATTTCCTCCCTATCGCCCAGCCCTATTTCTGTTGCTGCCGTTACTCAGGTTAGACCCAGCGCAGTGCAAGGTTTTTCATGGGAACGCTGCCGGTTTCATCTAAAGTAAATTTGGAAAAACGTTAGACAGTTAACGAATTAACGAGTTTCACTTTCACTGTGCTTGGTGCTCTGCTGCCCCATCTCCTCAGAGTGCCTGCAGTGTTGCCAAGACTTTTGCAATGGAAGTATTAGGGGTCGACCGATACTGGTCTTTCAAAGCCGATACCGATTATTAGTAGTTAATAAAACCGATGTGCTGATTTAGAACCGATATGCACAGTGACAATGAAAATCTTTAAGTCAAAATTAAGATTTTGGAATGTTACAAACTCCAAAAAAAAAAATAACTTTGTTTAAATGCTTTGAGCAATTATTTAATAAATTAGACTTTTAACATAATCCCCAGTAACAGAGAGTCAGATAGTGTTGTGGGCGGGACATTAAGTCAGACTCAGTGGTGAGTAAAACTGAAGACACAGAGCTGTAGCCGAGGCGAAGTAGACCACTTTTTAATAATTAACTTTAGCGGTTATCAGGCAAATAAAACACCGATACAGATAATCCGCAAACTGACAAAAAACAATAATAGGGCCGATAATCGGTCTATCCCTAGAAAGTAGCAAGCAATAGCTCCAAAAGTCGCTAAAAGTCGGCAGGTTATGTCATATGCTCATTTGCATATTGCAACAAAATATTGCAATAAAGCTTGACGGCTGTGTCGGCTGACTGCCTGCAGCACGGTGTATGAGGAGAGAGAGATCCTGTGCTGTGGGCTGTGAATACGCTGAGCAGCATGCATGGGAATCAATGACAATATAATATATCTCGCTGTTCCCCTGTTGGTCTGAAGTCGCTATATTTGCGATAAGGCGATAACAGACATTATTTTCCACTATGGATCCTGGCATGGAGGTCCCTGAGCCTGGAGCTCTGCAGCAGGACGCTATTAAATAAAAAGAGACACAACACTAATTGATAGGACTATTTCCTTACAAAAATGTTAACTGCCACTACACTATTAACCATGAATGGTCAGATTGTGGATGTACCCAAATATTTATGTTATGTGGAATCTAAATACATCAGAAGGCAGGAGGTCAACACTTATTGGACTAGCATACATAGCAGGCACTGTGATGGTGACAGTTTTAAGGAAATGACCGTATGATCAACATAATAATGGCAATACAATCTATGATGCCAAATGTCTCTGTGGACAATTGCTATATTGATTATGGTATGCAATAATCATTGGAAGCTGTCAAACAATGGGATCGTGACCACATTGGTAAGGAAATGCCTTCATCAGACTGTTTGCACACAGTAATGGCACAACTAGCACTATTGTGTGCATGTAAATATCTCGACTGTTCAGAATTCTTAATGCTCTTGCAAATATAAAATGCAATTATTTTTGTTTTACTGTGAACTTCACTCGTTTCGGCCCAGTATTTGAATTTAACAATTCTACAAGAGGCCAACAGAACAACAAACATGTTTTGTTCAGCAACAGAAGATAAAAGTGCGCAGGGACACATTACTAAATTGCAAAAGGATTACACAGAGCTACCACATATAATATTATGAATAATTAAATAGAAGCCCACTCACATAGCTCTGCGCGCAGACACACACACACACACACACACACACACACACACACACACACGTCTTCCAGCTCAAATGAAGCTGTTTGTATTTCAGAAAGAGGGAGGCTTTAATATGACTCACACACACCTACACAGCAAAACATAGACACATGTATTCGCGCGCACACACACACACACACACACACACACACACACACACACACACACACACACACACACACACACACACACACACACACACACACACACACACACACACACACACACTAATAAATGCACATTTTAACAGCATTTTAAACCCCACAGCCTGCATGTTTGCTGGCTTCATTGTGCTGTGTGGTTAAAGTCTTCAGACCAGTTGTTGATGGATAAGAATGACAGGCAGAGAGTGGGTGGATACCTGCATGTCAGTTCAACTGAGTTTAACAGAGGAGGATGCAGCAACAGAGGAGGATGAGGTGATGCCGACAAAGACTGCTAAACAACATTGCATCCAGAGGCTTTCTTCTCAGACAATCAAATGTTGAAGAACATCACCTCCCCCTCGTGAACATCACGAGGGGGAGAATTGTGAATAAGTTATCATCTTGAGGAGGTTATTTTAAGATGCGTTTTTCTGGCAGACCTTGACTATTTAGCATGCAATGATATCATCCCAATGACTAGAATAAAAAACACAGGTTGATGGTCAAAAAAGTCCAAATCTATCCCTTAAGATACTTATTAATGCATGGAAATGCAGATGGTGAGGAGCATCAAGGACAGCACAAGGATCATCCTGTACAATGCCTAATGTGGCTGTAATATGAAACAAACAAGACAAGTTCAGGTGTTGTTGTTATGAGAACTATACAGTTAAATTATTTTGCAGTCACCAATTTATTTCCGGACGACAAGAGATTCATCTTGGAGGTTGAAATCCATAATAGACACCACAGATCCTTTTTTATCAGGACAACACCAGAAAAGAGAAGGCATGGAGTTTAAAGGTCCCATGGCATGAACATTTCACTTTATGAGCTTTTTTTAACATTAATATGAGTTCCCCCAGCCTGCCTATGGTACCCCAGTGGCTAGAAATGGCGATAGGTGTAAACCGAGCCCTGGGTATCCTGCTCTGCCTTGAAAATGAAACCTCAGATGGACCGATCTGGAATCTTCTCCTTATGAGGTCATAAGGGGAAAGGTTACCTCCCCTTCTCTGCTTTGCCTGCCCAGAGAATTTGCCCACCCATGAGAAAGAGAGAGACTTTATGGCTTGCAAACAGGCAAAGTGGCAGTTGGTCAAGGCCACACCCCCATCCTGCCCCCCCCTCTCTCCTCCTCAATAGCTACAGACACATACTTGGCACATACTAAGGAAAGCTGATTGTGGAACTGGCTCTAGTGGCTGTAATTCTGCACCAAGGCTGAATTTCGGGAAAGAGACTTCAGATACAGTATAAGGGGACCACTAAGGCCTATATAAAAACATCCACAAAGCAGCATGTCATGGGACCTTTAACTGTACGAGAAGGTAGATACTAGGTAGATACTGAGTGAAGCAGCTTTCTTTGAGATCCACTGACAGTCTATCCCTACTGAACACAGGAATAAGATCTGCTGAGCTGCTTATTTCAAAGAGCAGATCAGTGACTGAGGTGTGGCTGAAGTGCATCTCATTCTAATGATCCACTCCGACCTGAGCAGTGCTGACAGCATAGCTTAACGGCTACATCCTCTCCTCTTCCTGTGGACCAGGGGGAGGCCACAGTCCTGACAGCTGATGCATCACAGAGGGACTAAAGTGCAACCACAGCCAAACAAGTCATTTCCAATACTCAAGATGCACCTGATCCTATAATACTACATGTTAAATTGTTGCTGCCTTCAGGGAGCAAGTCAGTGCACATTTGTTGCACCACCTATACAGAATGAAAAATGTAAAATGCCTCATTTAAGTCATTTAGCTTGTTGAAATGCATCTGTGTTGCAGTTCTTCACTTCTGCTGTATGAGAATGGGAGAGCTCACAGAGGAAGGATGGCTTCTTCCATCCAACTTTATTTTGAGGGGACTTCTTGCTCATACAAGTAAAGGCGACGGAGACACAGTTCCGCAGCAAGCATATCTGAAGTTCGTACAATAATCAAGACAACAGAACAAAGTATGGATGCCAAGGCGCAGGTGGCTTGAGCATACAGTACCTGAAACCATAGACGGTGAAAGAAACGGACACAGCGACGCCGTAGACTTCGACGGAGACCAGGGAAGTCAATTAGAAGCACTTTTCCGTACTGCGCAGCCTCAAACTGAGCTTGACGACGTAGATGTGACGTGAGCAACCTGTCTGAAAGTTGTAAGTCATCTGGTAGCTGCGCCAACAGAAATCTGAATAATTCCAAATCTTACAGAGACGGAGAGCGTGAGTAGGAGCTGTCTGTGAGCGTAGGAGCAAAACGTTGCTGAAATATTTTGGTGTTTTTTTGTTTTTTTTTCCGATGCTTTCATGGACTCTCTATGGGCTTCTCCCTTGACTGTATGCCTCCACGTCTCCCCGATTGCCTGCAAGCTTCTCCTGACTATACGGTAGTTTCTTTACTGTGCGACAGAAAGTCGCGTGGTTATGACACAATCGTTAGCCAATTTTTACAAAAACGTCTGCTACATGGCCATAACGTGAGATACAAGGTAATGGAGCCTTTTATACATTGTCGTGTTTCTTTAGAAATAAGCAATTGACAAAGAGAGTCTTTAAACGCATCAGATGTAAAGTTATTCGCTGTCAAAGTGACGTCAAAATGAATGGGAGTCAATGGAATGCTAACAGTGGGTGATGGCTTGTTAGCCTCAGAATCTCCCCATAGGAGGTACACTTTCTGGATGTTCCCTTAACCCCTTATTTATAGAAATGAGGGTCAAAAAACAAAATAAATAGTTTTTATAAAAAAAGCACACAAAAAAAACAAATTTACAAATTAGTAAAAAAAAAAAGCAAAAGTAAAAAAAAAAAAAAAAAGAAGCAATTTATCCCTGCTGCTCTGCTTGTTTAGTACCGGGGGCAGTCACAAATATTGCTAGCTACTATGTGTGCGTGTGTGTGCATGTGTGTGCGTGCGTGCGTGTGAGAGAGAGAGAGAGAGAGAGAGAAAGAAGAGAGAAATAAGAGAAAGCTGTCACAGTGAATGCTTGTCAAATGGAGCAGAACAGGCCAGTTAAATAGAGAGATCCAGAGCGGAGATAGTAGGATTAATTGGCCATAATTGGTTGATGTGTTGGTGTTCCAAATGACCCAGTTTAGCTGGTGACCGTCCTCCCAGCGCCTGCAGGGGACAGGAGCTGTACCACTGTCAGCATACACTCTGAAAGCTACTAATGTGGGGTGAAAACTTCCCAACTGGGATTAATAAACACGTCATGTGAAGGAACCTTTATGTTAAATGTAAAAACTTTTAGTTAGGGCTGGCCAATTCATCGAAATTTTAATTAGGATTGTGATTTTGGCTTCTAACAATCACAAAAGCAGACTGATCGAAAACAAATGATTATGCACATTTCGATTTACAGGTAAACTGTTATTTTGTCACTTGTCTTGAAGTTAAAACGGGAAAGGAATTAAGGGAATTTTCACTGTTCAAGGTGTTTTTACTGTTCATTTGATTAACTGTTTCACCGTTTGTTTTAAGTTCAATAAATGCAACATCTTTCGTAGGTCAATGAGGAATCGGTTTAAATAACCTTTCAATATTGACCAAAATAATCGTGATTATGATTTTTTCCCGTAATCAAGCAGCCCTACAGTTACTGTGAAATGTACTGAAGTTTTATTCACAGTATTACCTTTATGTCACATATGGAGAGACAGCGAGGTGCGCTAGCTAGCTAACTAACTTGCCATTAGATTAGTCAACTTCCCATACAGCTACTGTAGCTTCATAACGTTATGTGAATTATTTGTGGTCAAAACTAAATAACTTTGAGTGTGTTGAACATTGTTCTGTTTTTTTTTTTCCATTTACAAGTCAGATTTGTCATTGTGGGGTTAGCTCTAGCCAGGTTAGCCATTGTTAGCAATACCACTTGATTACAACGTATTACGCTGTTTTTTGTTCATACAAACAGCGTAACATGTTCACAGATAGAAGTTGGACAGGACTGTGTGTACGAGACAGAAATAAGACAGAAGTGCTGATAAACTGTATGTTACTACAGCTTTCACTACTGTTGATGAACGGGGCAGCCATGTTGGATTTTTAGCTCGGGCTACTGCGCGGCTGTCTGAGTTCAGAGCTCGGATATCCGAGGTCAGGGGGCGTGTTTCCAACTTTTACCTTCCGAGTACAAATGGAACGCACTATAAGATCTCATAATGCCTTGTGTTGCTCAATCCTGCTAACTTTATTCTTCAGACGTGATGTAATAAAAGCATTTTGTTTTAACATGCGGTTAGGCCAAGGCGGAGAAGCATTGGCCAACACATTTATAAAAAAAACACACAATAAATAGACATTTCAGCATTTTTTTTTTACTATTTAAATTACGTATATTTGATTCCCAGAATTCATTCCAACAGCACTAGCATCTAGCGGTGAACTGAAACTTCTCCCCGTGTGCCAGGCGTGTAGGAGAACTACGGTAGTCAATGTGAAAACACGAATGGCACCGTGCTCACTGTGATGGGCAAAACACTACCAGACAAGTAGGAGCAAAAAAACTGTTATGGTCAGAAAAATACTAAACTGTCAGAGTGCTTGTAGCGCTGCCACAATCAAAGAGCCCCATCTGTATTTCAACACAGTCACATCTCTGTAAAACGGACATCTATAATGGCAAAAAGAACAATCCGATGATAAACTCTGAGGGAAACGGTTTCCATCATATGCTGTTTTTGAGTGAAGGATATCAGCAGGATGGCATTATGTCCCACATGTCATTAGGGCTGGGCAATATGGAGAAAAACAGGTATCCCGATATTATTGACCAAATACCTCGATGTTGCAGACCATATTGTAGGGTTGACAATTGGTTCTTCCACAAAATATTTTCACAATTAGATTTTAGATAAATAACCATCCATTATTTAAATATAATGACTATGTGGTTAAAGACAAATAATAGAGCAGCTACAGTCTGGTACAGAGGTGCAAAGATGAATCGATTAATCGATTAGTTGTCAACTATTAAATTTATCGCCAACAATTTTGATAATCGATTAATCAGTTTGAGTAATTTTCTTTATAAAAAAAAAAAAAGTAAGATTTTTCTGATTCCAGCTTCTTAAATGTGAATATTTTCCAGTTTCTTCTCTCCTCTGTGACAGTAAACTGGATATTTGTTGAGTTGTGGGCAAAACAAGACATTTGAGGACGTCATCTTGGGCTTTGGGAAACACTGATCCACATTTTTCACCATGTTTTGACATTTTATAGATCAAACAACTAATCGATTAATCGAGAAAAATAATCGACAGATTAATCGACTATGAAAATAATCGTTAGTTGCAGCCCTAGTCTGGTAAGTTCAGAAAATGACATCACTTTACTGTAATGCAGCCTTAAAACCAGTACCATACAACACTTACCATACAACGATATTACGATATCCAAAATGTAAGACGATATCTTGTCTCATATCACGATAGATATGATATTGATATCTTGCCCAGCCCTACATGTCATGCATGCACCATGGAGAAACATAAAAGAAAGTGCAGTTCAAGCTCTAACATTAAGTCATTTATAAAAAAGTACATCACATAGCACTACTTTGCTCTCATCAAAAAAAAAATCAATCAAACAGACAAACGAAAGACCGCTCTGGCAAACATCCACACCACCACTGCAGTGGCTTTCTGCCATAGTATCTCTGCCTTTCTCTAATCTGATCTGATCTGGGAGCCTCCTGCTGATTGGACATCTGTTATGACAATGCTTACATTCAGAGTGCAACTTCATTAACCCCTCAGCTTTGATGACCCCTCTGAGAATCAAACCTCCAACTGAAAAGTCTGGGTCTGTTTTCACATCTAGTTGGTTCAGAGCAGTCAGGACAATCCCTGGAGAGCTTTCCCAGAAAAACCACTGCAGAGACCACTTCCAAACCAAATCTGGAGCACTTTATCAGAGCCAACTGAAGGAAGCACTGTGCATTTTAGGTTAATCATGCATTGAATTCCGGGTTAATTAAGGGTAAAGGGTATTAGTTCTACACCTGAACAAAGCGCTCTCCCTCTGTCCAGAATAAAACTAGTAAAAAAAATAAATGTAGTTAAAAATGTAGTTAAATTTAATTTAGGTTGCTCTAATTAAATCCCATTTAACGCAACTTGTACTTAAACCTAATTACAAGAAGAAAGAACTTTGGTTAGAGATTACATTAATGCCGACCTTACACCAAACGACTTTCCAAGCGATTCCCCAATGTCAGAATTAAATCCTGAGAGTCTTGCTAGAGTTGTCTCTAGTCGTCTCAATTGTTTGGTGTAAGGTGGTTATAAATCTCAGTCCGAGTCAGTCTTTTTCCCGTCTTGATGTTCTGACAAAATCAAACGTGTTTGACATTGTCGTAAGTTTTAAGTCAGGGTAGTGAAGTTAAATCATGTGGACATTGACACACACCAACCAATGGGTGCGCTCCAAACAGGAAGCAGCAAACAACTAGAGCCGGTGTTGTTTATGGTATGGCGCCGCGCTAAATGCTAAAGAGGAAAAGTTGCCGTTTCAAGTTTCTACCCTTCCGAAGCGCGTCGGATAAACAAGGACCTCCAGGTACTGCCGCCATTCATCTGCATGTATGGCAGAACAGAAAATGTTACCAGCTAACGCTAGCAGTAGCGAGCTAGCTTGGTTAATTCTTTTTAGCTTGGTTAAACAAATCTAGTTGTAGTCTTGCAATATGTGACCCTGCAAGATCCCCAGTCTTTACATTTAAAAAGGAGCCGTAGGTAGGATTGCGAAGATCCACTTAAAATTTGAACACCAATAACTTCTCAGTCCCTCCCCCCTGTCCGCTAAAGCCCAAAATGGTCTCCTAAGCCCCTCCCCCCACAAGGGAGAATGAATGCGTGTGCATGAGCAGTGATTGACACGCAGTTAGACACCCCCCCCTGGCCCTGATTGGTGCATCAGAACAGTGAGCTGTGGATTATTGCAAATCGCACTAGGTAGGTGGTGCCAGAGGAGCCAGATTTTTTCTTAAATTACCTGCTTCATGTAGTTCTACTCGAACATAGGGTCAGTTTCAGCAAATATGACAGAAAGTTAGTTTTATAAGGGCTTACCTACTGCACCTTTAATGACAGTCTTTAACGTTAGATGTGAGATGATTGTCTTTAGATGTGAGACGGTGTCAGACTGTAGTCTTTTCAAAGTCTGTTCAAAGTCTTCTATGGTAGGCATTAGTTGGGCTCACTGTGCAATAAGGTAACTAGGGAATAGAAGCCCAGTGCAGGCGGTGCTAATTGCTCCTCTAACCTTCTCTGAAAAAGGTTAGTTAGCAACCCTGTTGCTGGGGGACTACCAGACAACACTTTTCTAAGGTATGAATAGGGTGAGGGTCTTGGACAAGGACAGATGAGGAGTGGAGGTGGTGGGAATGGAGAGGTAGACAGAAAGGCTAATTAAGCTCCTATTCAAAAAATACTCAGTATCAAAACACACTCAATATTGAAATCATCCCACTGTTTAACCTTTTACTCAAAAACCCTGCGAATGATTAAAAATATACATATACACTATTAAAGATTTGAGAAAAAACTTTATTTGAAGCATGCTTCTAAGAGCCCAGCCTTTATTATGAATGTTTTGTCAGTTTATGTTATCATATTTTAGTAAGAAGCCTCACTGCTTCGGTTTTATTTGCATTTATTTATATATTTGCAGTTGAAGGGTAATTTCAGTATTTTTCAACCTGGACCATATGTTCCCATACACTGATGTCTAAGTGACTAATGTAAAAAGAATCTTTGAAGTTGGTCCAGTATTGAGCGAGAAAGCTGTAAAGGGCAGCCGGGAATCGGGCTGTAATCCTATAGGGCAAATGTGCATTGTCAGTTTCGTCCACTAAAAGTGCTGTTGCATGTACTTTATCAATTACATTTTATCATTCACATATTTAAAAAAAAATGGTATACATTCAAATATAATCAAATTAATTCATACAACCCTTTTATAAGTCAAGTGTTGACTTGTCAGTTGACTTGACTTGTCCTGACAACAGCAATATGTAACTTGTGTAGGTGCAGGAGAAGGAATAATAGAGTCAAATTATACTGAAGTCATATCAAAAGACATATTCTTTTACACGGCTTCTTTCCATCTGTCCTATGTTCTCTGCTCTCCTCCTGTTATTTTAAATCCTCTGCCTGCATTATTACAGCAATGGTACAGGTAAGCCACTCGCGCACGCACGCACACACACACACACACACCTTCACTACATCGCAGCAGGGGTTAGTAAAAAGCAGCCTTTGATAGTAAGGATATGAATTAATTTAGCATGATTATTGCGCAGTGAACACACACATATTGCGCAGTGAACACACACACACACACACACACACACACACACACACACACACACACACACACACACACACCTGCAAATGAACTTGCCAGCATGATAATTTACATGCTTCTACACAGTTAAAAAACTTTCTTTGGCATGTGGCCATTGACATGTATTTTAGCAAAGGCACTCCTTATCTCATTTTAACAAATTCTCAGCCTATTTCAGCAGACACGCTCTTGATATCATTGAAATACGGGCAGCAGCTCGTATCAAGATTTTGAAGACTCATGTAAGTACAGTCCAGTATGTGCATGCTTGCATTCAAGAGCTGAAACTAAATTAACAAAACATTTGCAAACATTCTTTGGTTCCAGCTTCTCAATTGTGAGGATTTGCTGCTTTTCGTTGTCTTATGGGTTTTTGGACTGATGGTCAGACAAAACAGGACATAAGAAGAATCAAACACAGTAGTGATGCACCGATGTGAAAATTGTGGCCGATACCGATAACCGATATTAATATTTCTGTTATGGCCGATACCGATATTTACCGATGTCGATATCTCTGTAGGATACAAGTGTGTCCTGAATTCACACTATGAATAAGCCAACCAGCCAAGAGTATTCACAATAAACATCTAACTCACTTGAGACCAAGTCACTGTATTCTGTGAACATTGTACTACAGTTCAAAACTTTAAAGTACAGTAGTAGGCCTTAAATGGCCAAAGCCAAAAGTATTGAAAGGTAAAATGTGAAAATGGAGCCAGAACAAACTGGACTGAACAGACACTGGCTTTTACAGTCTTCTGAACTGTAAGTACAGTAACTTCCAAGTGCTTTAGGGTTAGGCCTAACCCTCAGAATTATAGAAATTGGTGCCTTTTAGGCCGAGATAAACCAGAAAATGTGTTTTTGGCTCATATGGATGAAAGACACCAAATCCCAGAATGCACTTGCTTCGCTGCTTAGACTCCACTCCCAAGCCATGCCTATCGTTTACAGACCGACAGTGAGGCAGCATTCAACTCAACCCAAATGTGTTTTATTGTCATTTCAACCATATACACGAAACAACATTTCAACGTGGCTCTAATGGTTACACATTTAAAATATATAAAAACGACATACGAAACTGGTGTTTACAGTCCAACAAGCACTAATGCTAGTATGCGTTAGCTGAACTTGTGAACGTGTGTGTGCAATAGCTAAATGTAGCAGATTATAAACACAGTTGTAAATTTGCGTGAAATGTATAATGGTCGGCATTTACTAGGTTCAAACTCCCCCAGCAGTTAGCATTTCGTTGGATACAAGCAGCTAATTAAAGCCCTGTGTTAATACAGCCCATGTCCACTCTTACCCGGCAACATGTTTCCACAACAAGAAAAACAGTAGTCTCTGAACTTGCGACGGGAGTTTCGTTGAAGTTGGATGTACTCCAGTTTGTTGTCTAATGAGCAGACACTTGCAAGCAGCATTGATGGAACAGGTGGCTGGCTAGCGTTAGCTTTCCACCTAGCTAGGTTAGCTATACTCCAGCCCCCGTTTGCGTTTCACCGCTGAGAATGTCCCCCCATGATCGCTCCGATCCGGCCGCTGCCCGCTCAGGCTGCTGCCCGCTCCAGCCGTCGCTGCTGCCCGCTCCGTCCGCCATGGCTGGCCTCTCCAGCCGTCGCTGCTGCCCGCTCCGTCCGCCATGGCTGGCCTCTCCGGCCGCCGCTGCTGCCCGCTCCGTCCGCCGGGGCTGGCCTCTCCGGCCGTCGCTGCTGCCCGCTCCGTCCGCCGTGGCTGGCCTCTCCGGCCGCCGCTGCTGCTGCCCGCTGTTCAAACTAACCTGTACGGGCCGCAGCAACCTCTTATTTCCGAACATTCATCTCTCCCCCGCCCACCGAGGGCCGGTTGTCTACTACATTTTCCAGTGTCCCACTTCGCCGGCAGATTCCGTCTGCAAAAACCAACATCCCCGCCCCCAGACTCGCTGCTGCTGCTTCTTCTTCTTCTGATTTCAGCAGTATAGACGCTGTTAAGCATATTACTGCCCTCCACAGGTCAGATTTAGATCTAAATTCTCACACACACGTCAAATACACAGGAATGATTCACATCGGCCCTATTCATCGGCCCTATTTTGACATCGGAACGATACCGATGTGTAAAAAAATGACCATATCGGCCGATATTATATCGGCGGCCGATATATCGTGCATCACTAAAACACAGGCTTCAGGACAGACTCTGGGCAAAACAGTTGACCATCTGAAAAATTCAGACTCTCTTAAGGGAAAGCTGCTCTCAGAGCCTCAGCAATCATCACAGTCAAATTAGGAAGCCTCATATCACAGCTTGCATCACTAAATACACTTAAAATCAGTAAGCCATGGTTCCAAAATATGGTTAGGGTAGCGGAGAAATCTGATTACTGAGCCGCTGTATGTACAGTACTAATTTACAGTAACCAGCTTGTTAAAATGCATTTAAACATATTTGATTTCCTGCGTTTAAACTGTTTTTTTAAGTGCACGTAAACACACTGAAGAAATTTCAACTGAAGCATGTGACAGGTGATATTTAGTGCCTATAGCCTAATCAATAACTTTCCATCCACTTTCCAACTTTGACCCAAATACGCCGACAGTATAATGTGCAGACAATGAGATTCGGGCATTGATTAAAGAAATGCCAATAAACCAGAGCACGTTTTTCTCCCATCCCGGAATGTTGTGCGGACTAGCCAGTCCTTCTTTCGCGGCGCTGTGGAGGAAGGTCTGGCAATGCGAGACAAAAGGAAGAATACTTTTTTTTTTTTAACACACTACTGAAGTAAAGCCTGCAACAGAAAATATCGTTCTCACTTTGCTGTGACAGCTGCTGTACCACTTCAGGATTTTGTTTTGGGTGAAATGTTCACAGCTCGGTAATACACACTGTGAATTTCCGTGTTTGCGCTACTGCATTTAAGCAACTGTCTGAATGGAGAGAGCGGATGGATTTCTTCCTAAGCATCCAGGATGTTTCTTTTTTTTAAGAAATGAGCCAAACACAACCCACCTATTCCACAGCGTCCACGTTGGTTAGTTGTTTTTTCTCTCAGGTTTGGATTTTCCAACCCATCGGCAAACACTGCTGACTGACAGCTGAGTGTCTCGGAAAAAAAAAAGCTTCCCACCAGAATGTGAACGCACCAACAAGACTGTAGACAAACCGGGGTGTGAAACACTGACTGACACCGACAGAAATGAAGTCAGGGAGGAAGTTCCCTCTGACAGACTGCCTACTGGAATTTTCACACATTAACCCAAATGAATGGAAACCTATGGCTGACTGGCTGGGAAAAAAAAAAATCAAGGACCCTCTGTGTGTGTGTGTGTGTGTGTGTGTGTGTGTGTGTGTGTGTGTGTGTGTGTGTGTGTGTGTGTGTGTGTGTGTGCGTTTGGCTTCCCAATAAACTTGGGGTTTGGAATTCGGAGCAGTTTGGACAGCATTGGATATTGATTAACTGTGAATAAAACGACCGACAATAAAGGTAAAACAAAATACGCTGCCATAATGCTGGTTCCTCCGTGTCTACACCAGGGTTTTCTCTGCCATTATCATGGTTAGGTGCAGCACCAGAGCCGTTTTGGTGCAGCACCTATGCCGAATAAAGGCCGGGACACACAGGGCCGATAATCGGCCGTTGGACAGTCTGGTGAGGTCGGTGACTCGAATCTGTTCGGTGTGTCCCGTGCCGTCGTCAGTCTGGGGGGCTGTCGGCGTTCATTTTGGCCGACCTGACACATTCAGTCGGAGGTAGGGCAGTCGGGACTCACCCGGAAATGGGGAGCGGAATGAGGTGACTAGAGTCTCTCAAAATATGACGAAAATCTTTTAAACTGACCTTTGTTGAGCTGAAATGAAGACAGATTCAGCAACTGCACGGCCTATTTCTCACTTAAAATGTTCTCAGAAACATGTTTCAGTGAACTATTTTAGTACAATATGAGATCGTATTCTGAACGAGCCGCCATGACAGTCTGGCTTTGAATTTCCGGAGAAAACAAACCCATGTGACGCGTTCGTCCAATCAGCTGCCAGTTTTCATTTCTTGGGCAACAATACAGAGAAGCGCCGCCTGCTGCTATGGAGACGTATTACGTTTATCAAGTCAGTGTCGTCTCACTGTGTCCCGAGGCAGTTTTTTGGACCTCGGGGACCCGACTGATCATCACGACTGGTTTTTCTGTCGACGGTCGGCCGTCTGCCTGGTGTGTCCCGGCCTTAAATGTAACAAAGACTTTTCTCAGATCTAATGATTATAGTTGGACGACTTTAGCAGGTTTTGTCTTTAAGCTTTTTGAGTGTTATTTATTTATGATCTGCTCTAGCTTTTCCAACGTTTTAGAAACGGATATGGTGATAATAACGGTCCTAAATAATGTGAAAAAAAGAGACCCAGAACTACCACAAAGGGAAGCAAACCGACTACAAAGAGATGCCAAATGACCACAGAGACCCAAAACAAGCCCAAAGGACACAAAAATTACCAAAAAGAGACACACACACTACTACAAAAAGACGTAAAAACCCACAAAGAGACAAAATCCCTCAGAAAGAGACTAAATGTATGGGGAAATTGCATTTGTTTGGGAAAAACTTAACATTTTCTTGAGGAAGGACGCCTAAACTTATTAAATTATACTATAGTGGTAGTTGTGTTGTATGTATAGTGTGTGTAGAGGAGCATTAATACGTGGACAAAAACTCATGTTGTCTTCTCCTATGTAGTTTCAACTTTATCACTATTATCCCAAGGGACATTTCATGATGACAATGAAAAACAAAAATCTACAGTTCAAAAAAATAAAAGGAATATAGAAAAAACTAATATTAAGAATAGAAACGTATATCAAAAATCCTCTCCCTTATAGCAGAGGTGGAAGCCACTGACTTGCTGATACCCAATACTGCCATTTATCAGGATTGTATGTGAGTAGGAAGCTAAAACATATCACTCCATGTTAGACCACAAATTCCCCATCCGTCTCTTTTGAGCAGCGTGCTGCCTGTTGTCTGCTCACTTCTCTGTTCCACACCCATAAAACCCTCACCTCTCATTTAGATTCCAGATAAAGAACAGCTGCAAAAGAAAGAATATACAAGTGAAAAGGAATAACCCGTCGAGTACACCTCTGCCTTGTTCAGAAGGAAAAAAGATAAGCAACACTAGGCCCCCCTGAGGAAGTACCACCCCCCCCCCACACACACACACACACACACACACACGTATGCATGTGAATATTATGAATTCAATTGAAGCACATTAATATTCTTTCCTGTGGCCATCATATGAGGGAAAAGAGATAAGAACAAAAGGATGGGCGAGGGTGGGTTGTATTCTACTCAGTTTACAGAAGCACTCTCTCACCTCAGAGACCGAGAACGCATTTGTAATTTAGTCGTTCAGCTCATTCCTTTTGGGAGAAGGTATGGAGTTCTGTCAGCATGCGCTGTTCCATTTTTTAAAAAGGCTGGTCTCTATCTCAACGGCCTCTACGGCTTCTGCCCCCCCCCCTCTCATCATGTTAGTGATGACCCTGGCAGACAGTGGGCTCTACGTATGATGGATGGCAGTGGATCTGCATCATGGCACACTCGTATCACATATCAGAGTCATGTCTCCGGGAACAGCTAGGGGGGGGGAACCCCCTGAGGTGGTTTGAGGACCTTTGTGAGGTGGATTTGATCCATCTCTAATGCTTCTCGGTTGCATTTAGCCATTCTGATATTCAATCAGCCCAATCTGTATGAAGTGGCTGAGTGGAGTGGGGAACATAGGAAATAGATTAGGGCTGTCCCGACTACTCCCGTTTTTTTTTTTTTTTGCTTCAAGCTTCGTTACTACCTCCACAACGCTGCGGAAGAAGGTCTGGCTAGTCCACACATCATTCTCGGATGGGAGAAAAACGTGCTCTGGTTTATTGGCATTTCTTTAAACCAATCACAATCATTTTGCTGCGGATACTGATCAGGACTCATGGCACGTTCTGACCAACAAAAGCGATCGCTGCAGGGTTGTGTGGCGCTGGGAGTGTCACTTTAACGGCTCATTTGTGCGACGACCTGTTGTGTTCTTTAACCCCCCCAATGTAGCACAAGTAGACTTCATATTTCATAGTCTCAAAACACTGACAAGTCTGATCGACGGTTACTTGACTGGCCCCCACAGCTTGACATCGGGTCGACGAACGAATTTCAGAATATTGGAATATTCGGATCAGGCCCTAAAATAGAAAAGACAACCAATCACACTTACACCTACGTATGAAAAACAGTACAGTTCACTTAAGCTGCTTTGGACTGTGGGAGGGAAATGGAGAACCTGGAGAAAACCCTTACAGACACAGGAAGAACATGCAAACTCCAAAGAAAGCTGATGATTTACAGACGTCTCTTTCGCAATGTATTCTATGGGAATAGGTCTTGGGCCAGAGGGCATCACGTGACGGGCTGGAAGTTGTAATTCTACTATTTGGACGCCATTTGCTTCAACGCCCAGCGCACTTCCTGGGGGCCTGCATGGGCCCTGTCACGGACCAGCCAACAATTCTAGATAGCTGTATGTGATAAGTACAGAAGGTCAAAGTTGAAGCAGGAGGTGGGTCTGATGTTTATTACCAGCAGTTTGGGTAATCATTTTACCGTTTGCCTTCTTCAAATTGAGTTTGACTAACCTGCAGAGCTTGGCGATATGGAGAAAATCCCCAAATACATCGATGTCGATATTGCGTCGATATTGTAGGGTTGTTTGTTTAGGGTTATTGGTGCGTTCACAAAATATTAACACAATGAGAGTTTTGATAAATAAATCACATGTGGATATAATTAATAAGTGGCTAAAGGCAAATTATAAAACAGCTAGTAGGTATGGTAAGTTCAGAAAAAGACATCACTTTACTGTAATGCAGCCTTTAAATACAGGAAAAGACAACACTTGCATCATATCCCGATATTACAATATCCAAAATGTAAGACGATATCTAGCCTCATATATCCATGTCGATATAATATCGATATATTGCCCAGCCCTACTAACCTGGGAGAAGTCTTAACTAAGACAGACTTCAATACACTGATCAATACATTCTCAAACACTAAGCTAGATCTTAATCTATCCCAGTACCATGCCAGTAATCGTTTCACATAGAGTATTAGACTTACAGTATAGTAAATCTGTTTCCTTGATAGGATTTGCCTAACTCTATCCGATTATCTGTGAAATTTGCTGGGGGCTCCAGTTCCGCATCTCGCCCTGCCGGGACAGATACCATCACCCAACACTGTAGTCTTACACAAAGTGACACGTCAGGCAGACAAAGACAGCATGACGTTACAGCCTTTACGACACAAATCTTCAAATTCAAATGTGACGGAGGATCTAATGATCCAACCAACTTTAAACACAGCTGGTCACAACATATTTGCGCTAAGACTGCGTAAACCTTCACAGATTCTCAATGATTGAACAATGTTCAAGCGGTTACTCTGAGGACATCAGTCGTTTCTGTTTACCCTTGCAATTAAATCTCGTTAGTTCTGTAAGTCAGGGCTTAACGGTAGCCTACATGTCTAATGGTGGAAAACCATTTCACCACTAAAATCCCCTGACCACGTAGCTTACAATATTTGATTGCATGGAAATTAGGGCTGCACAATATACTATATTTTATTTTATTTATTTTTTTAAATCGTCATCACAATATCAACTGGCTCAATACACATATCGGGAAAGGCTACGACATATCGCGAAAGACACTCAAAGATGTAATTTTTTTTTAGTAGAAAGAAAATATCTGAAAACTGAACTTTAAAATGAAACTGTTCTTTTTTTTAAGTGGTACCTTTTATATTCAATTTGATGTTCAATGAAATAATGTTTTCCTTTCATTCGTTGTAAATTCAACAAACAATTCCTTCAGTTTCAATAGGGCCTTCGCCGCTGTCGGCGCTCGGGCCCTAATTGGTTGTATTTTAGAAGAATACTGAAAGCAGCAGACATGCAGAACTGGGTACACACACACACACACTCACACACACACACATACAGATATATCTATCTATCTATCTATCTATCTATCGCAAGTAATATCGTTGTCGCAATATTGTACAATGTTATCGCATATCGTATATTTCCTAATATCGTGCGGCCCTAATGAAAATGCATCCATTTCATCCGTTTGTGTAGGTGCATGATGACAGTCAAGCAGAAAAAAAAAAAATTTACTGTACAATAAATGCAACACATTCAAATAGGAAAAACATTATCACTAGGGCTGGGCGATATGGAGAAAATCAAATATCACGATATTCTTGACCAAATACATCGGCCAATATTGCGACGATATTGTAGGGTTGTCAATTAGTGCTTTCACAAAATATTTTTTACAATGAGATTTTAGATAATCATCAATAATGTGCGTAAAAACAGTTTCAAGAAATTATAGCATTATCTTCAGCAATTTACTGACTAGGTTTACATAAAATATGATGTCAAACCAAATCTGGAATTCTTGAAATGATATTCCCTCAAAATGTTTCACAACATTCTTTATGAGAAGATTGAATTAGTATGTGCTTGTTATTACAAATTTAGACAACGTAATTGTATATTACGATATCTCGATGTAGGACTTCATCACGATATGATTCCATCGAAAGACGATAAATTATCATATTGAATTATTGCCCAGCCCTAATTGTCAGTCATCCGTACACTCAGAATGAGCTCCACAAACATGTCCGGTGAGTGTGAAAGTGCTACTCGGGTATTGCTGAGCAATTTTATCGATTCTGCGATATAAATCGATATTTTTTTCCCCAAGAAAGTATCGATTTTTAAGCCTTGAGTATCGATACATAAGTTCCATTCAAATCCCCCGTGTTTACCCCCGTTCGCATTGCAGGAAGAGCGATTTGGTCAGCCAGCCGCTAGTGTCGCTGTAGAGCAGCCAACGTCAACAGGCGGCCCGCTAAAGCTTTTAGTCTGGCCCGCAGAATAATCATGAATTCACAAAATGTAAAGAGGAAAAAATGTGTTCTGTTATTTATCATTTCAAGCATTTACAGCAAAAACCCAGCCGCCTGTATTTACATCTCTATTCACATGCCGTACAGCGATGCCCGAGCTCCACACACACGGGTGAGCCGAGATGTGTGTGCGTTAAAACACACACAGCTGAGCCGAGATGTGTGTGTGTTAAAGGTTAAAACACGCAGCACCTGACTGGGAACGGTACAGTTACCAACGGCCGCTGGGGCAGATAACTCACGTCGGTCTCTTTTCTGTAAATAGGCTACAATTAAACCTTCTTGAGTAGAAAGTCAATACTTATCAATGCACTCACCTGTGTAGACCGGCATAAACATGTAGAAAGCGATATTTCAATCTGCTCAGTCCACCGCGCTGTTTTACGCAAACACAGCTCTACTCTGCAAATAGCGAATTTTTACAAACAAGCTAAAACAAAAGCTGTCGGTTTGTAGTCTAACTGTTTATCTTAGGTTGCCGGGAATCTGGAAATGTTGACAAATTCTTGTAAACCTCACTGCTGGCTGAACAAACCAAACTCTCCGCTAGAGCGGACAATCGGGAGCTACTTAATATGCACGTGAATGACGCGATCGTTATGTTCGAGTGATTTTATTTTGCAACAACATTGTTTCATTGCAAATGAGGCATACATGACGAGTGCATAGCCTGCTTATCAGTCCATTCATCATTAAAGCTGGGCTTTTGGCTTTTCCACGTCAACTTTTCGCTTCAGCCTCTTTGACAGTGACGTGTTTACCTGACAACAGCCTTTCTTTCTGCAAGCATTTTCCACCAATCAGGATGCTGCAACAATGTTTCCATAATCAGACTTTAACCATCACTTCTCAGTGAACTGCCTCCTAGTCTGAGATCTTTTTCTAGTTAAAGAGCCAGTTATCATTAGGGAGTTTCCATGTTTTTTAGGAGTTTGCTCACACTAATACATGTAAAAAAAAAATATATATAGCATTAATTCAGTAAGAAAGTGAACATTTCTAACAAGAATAGGCGTATTAGGTATAAATTCATTTTATTTTCTTTATTTGAAAGTCAATAGAGAGCAAAAGAGTGCTTAGAAAAATTCTGAAAAAAATGTAGTCGATGATCCCTGCTGTAGACTATCGGTCCAGTCAGAGATATATATTGTGTAATTGATGTTTTCAGTTCAATTAATTAAATCCAAGTAAATGGAACACTCACAAGATGTCACCAAAATCACTCTGTCCCCTTTAAATCTTTCAGAAAATGATGTAAGTCTATCGAAATATATCGAATCGTATCGAATCGTATCGTTGGCTGAATATCGTGATATATATCGTATCGTGAGCTGAATATCGAGTATCGTATCGTATCGTATCGTGAGATTAGTGTATCGCTACAGCCCTATACTCGGGACCTCTTCAGGGTTCAGTATGGGCTCCAATGTGTCTCTTGGCTAGAGTCCCAGCTCATTACGGCTGAGGACAGTCTCTAAAACACCGACAGCAGCCACAGGACTCGTCCCATGTGCAGCAGAGAGATCAAAAATCTGGAAGAAAGTTCTCGGACTTTTGCTTGTTAGTCTGGTAGTTTATTGATACTGCTCATCAGTTCCCTTTGATTACTGTGTGAGGAAAATAAGAACAGGACAAGAACTGTGAAGAGATACACTAGGGATGTCCCGATCAGCTTATTTGACCCATCGATCCGATTTTTTTAATTACTGAATACCTGCCGAAACCAAGTCCGAAACTTGTATTTGCTGAGATAATAGAGCTGCAAACATTTTTTTTGTTTACGAAAATAACTAAGTAAACAAAGTGACTAAAATATGTCTTCAGCTTAACACCAAAACAGTTCTCTTTAGGATCCCAGCAAACCCCCAACCAAAGAATAAACAGTTTTAAGTTCCCCGCTGGACAACAAAAACTAAACTTAGTGAAGCCCCTTGCGATTAATAGTAAATCTTTGTTTTTCATTTCGTGTTTACGATGTCGGCTCCAGTAATAATGGCCTGTAAACCGTTTTCCTGGTGGAATCACTGAAGACGTGCAGAAAATTTGATTAATCGGCTTCTGTAAAAAAAAAAGAAAAAGAAAAAAGAAAAGAAAGACTTTTTTACTTGTTGCAAAGGGCTGGCAGGCTACGAGGCACTCTCTGAACAGACACTGGTGAGTGGGCGGCCGCGCGCCATCTTAATTTGAAAGTGCCGGCATCCAGGCAGTCTGGCGGTGCGTTTTTGGCGCAGGTGCGCGTGTGTGATTAAAGGCAGCAATCACTACAAGCTGATGTAAATGAATCGGAGTAAGAGGGTGAATGCCAAAATGTCCCGATCCGATACTGTGCACATATATTATCAGGACCATTGACTATTGTGTCCTGTTCATTGTGTCCATTTATATACTGTATGTATGCACGGATGCTGCATAAGGCCCTGATGTTTTTGTACTTTGTATATAATATTGTGGAGGGTTCTAAGTACTATTTATGGTCTTGACTTTTTCTGTTATCGAACACATAAAGTAATGAAGTATGACGTATTTGCCCTTCGAATTTATGCAAGGTCTCTTTTTTTGTTTATTATGAAATTGTATTCCTATTTATTTATTGATGTAAAAAAGGTACCAGCAAGATTTTGAAACATGTTCAACATCTATTAATGCATTTCAGCTTTTGGGTTTTAGCATTCTTCTTAGCAAAAGATGATATTATGACAATACCACAACTCCAAATCTAACAAATTCTGGAAGATGTGTCAAGATTCTATTTTGGCCTCCTGTATCTTTTCGTCTTTTAGGCCTACATATTTGTGATGATGTCCTTACAAACGACTTTATCGTTATCTCTCTGCTCCTGCCGTATTATTGTTGTACCACAGACGTTTGTCTTTTTTGCCCTTGTCCTCCTTCCCTTCATTTCTCTTTTCTGCTCTGCTGATTCTAATCAAGATTAATCAGTGTAATCTGTGTGTGTGTGTGTGTGTGTGTGCGTGTTTTTTATTGAGAGTGGAGAAGAGAGAATAAATGAGCATATAGCCTACGCGTTGTTTTCACGGCTGGGATCGCCCCGCTTCCCCACGTTGCATGTTTTTGCATAGTGAGCTTGCCACCAGTTTCTCTTCACTGACCACTAACAAGCAAAGAAAACTCTAGTCTACACCCTCCTACAACCGCCATGGCAGTTTAACAGACTTTCGTCAGTTTTTGAGAGGCGTCGTGTCGCCTGCTACTCATTTGCATCAAGTTGAATCCAGCCAACTTTATGCAAATGAGGAGAGGGCGACGCAACACCCACTTCTCAAAAACTGACCAAAGTCTGTTAAACTGACCTTTGAAGACAGATTTTAGCAACTGCATGGTCTATTTCTCACTTAAAATGTTTCCAGAACTATTATGGTAAAATATGAGCTCTTATTCCGAACGAGTCAAAATTAAGATTTTGAAATGTTACAAACTCCAACACAAAACTTTGTTTAAACGCTTTAAGCAATTATTTAATAAATTAGAAACTTTCATCATGATACCCAGTAACAGAGAGTCAGATAGTGTAGACTCACTCAGTGGTGAGTGAATCCGAGGTATCCATCCACCTACCTAGAAACTTTTTAGACTCTTTCAGCTGAGTGTTATGGTTTTCAGGCAGCAGTTTTTAGTGAAAGAGCTATGATGAACCCACTGTACACTATCTGCTCAGCAGCAAACAGCAGGCAGGCACAGTTAGAGACCAGCTGGTGAACATAGAAACAGAATTGGTGCCTAAACGACCGGCATCTACTGCACTGAATAGCAACGCGGATTTCGGTGCCTCATTTTGATGTCTGCGCTGCAGTATGTCGCTCCGAAACGGACGTCAGAGGCAACAGAAGCATCGCTGCACAGGACGCTAGTTAACACTACACTTGGCAGCAGGTAACGTTAGCCTACCATTAGCTAGTAGTTGAATTAAGCACGGTTAAAATGCTGACAGCTTTCGTTAAACGGTGTAGAGTGTGACTGTATTTCCCTGTAGAGGATTCCAACACCGGGACGTAAAAAAACAACACAGACAGTGCATTCACTTGAAACTGGTAGCCTCGTGGTGCATTCAAAGTTATTGTAAAATACCCTTTTCCCATCTGGTGGTTGTTTTTGTCGTTTAACAGCAATTTACTGGTGAAATAAGTTATTATAAGTTTGTTATTACATTTTTATTGCTAAAACCATATGGCCTTAGCAATAAACAAGCCATTCTTAAATGTCGCCAACTGTTGTTTTGCGCTCTTCTTTTTTTCTTTTTCTTTTTTTAATTATCGGTTCAGGCACCGGCACCATTTTAAAAGTATCGCTTTAGCACCGGTATCGAAAAAAAACAAAAAACGATACTCAACCTTATACCCCGGTTTCTCAAACGCCATGTAAACACCTTACCCTGGTTAAAATCAGAGTTCTCATAACCCGGTAAACAGACCTAGAGAACACCTTTAGTAACCGGGGTATTCCTGCATGTATTAATGGATTAGATTAAGCGTCTGTGCATGCTCCGTACTGCCCCTCCCCACTCCGCTGGAGTGGTTTTGACTCGGAAATTATCTGTCAGCGCAACAACAAAACAAAAACAGCATTACTCGGATCAGCAGCAGCGGCAGCCTACGGTCCATCTGCTTCAGATGGCTAAACAGAATGTCTATCTCCGGGGCTGTCAACGCTGTCTCGGCACAGAAGTGGAGGGAACGGGTGCTGGCTAACGCTAACGTTAGATAGCTAGCTTGCTAATAACACCCAACACTGGGCGACACTGGTTACAGATAATGAGCAGGGTTTCCTCTATGTTGATTGGTAAGTGGCGGTCCGCCACGGTTAGATTTCTCCCGCCACGGTATAAGAAAATGTACAAAAAGCCGTCTATCAGCAGTGATTGTTAGAGAGCATCTCCGAGAATAGCGCAGACACGTGCTTCACAACGCGAGTGGGCACACGTGCCACTCGGAGAAAAGGGAGAAAGAAAAAAGACAGGCTGTCCGGAGGACCCGGTTGAGATGGCATGTGTGCATCCTTGAGAACTGTAAGTCGTATAACTTATGTTGTCCGTTCATTTAAGCCTGTATTAGTCTATAGTTCTTGCACATTTTTAGTTTCAACTTCACATGCTAGCTAAATTGCACATGGCTGTTTATTTAATACAACGCCCTTGATATCATATCATGGCATAGTAGGCTAAACCGTGATTATTTCATACATTCATGTCCCAAAACATATTAGGGGAAATTCATTCAACATAATTCACAGCCAAATAACAATTAAAAGTATGTTATTTGAACATTTATAACCTAACCTAACCTGGCAATGCCTCCGTTTTGGTGTCTGCTGTGGTGCGCAGCGCTGTTCGGACCGTGCGCTGCTTCCCTTTTTTTCCTCCATAAACTCCGCTCTACGCTACGTTGCCAGTTGCTGCATGAACTTCCTCTGGGACATTTTACAGCTGGTGCACTCCTTGGAGAGGATGTGTGCAATGATTCCAGCCAGTTGTAGCATGTATAAAGTTATATGAACACATAGACAGCTACCTGTACCGCCATCTACGTGTACCGCGCCTTTCACAGAGTCTGTGCCAAGTGTTTTTCTTCTGATTCAGAACTGAGTCCATGCACGTCGTAGTAGCCTACGTTACCGACTCGGGCTTTGCCTTCGGCCCATCGGGGATGCCCCCACTTGTTACTCGAGACCGCTAGTTACGTTTCTCTGACAGAGACTATGATTATTACTAAGCAACCAAGATGCATCTTCAACCGCGCAAAAGATTAAAAACAAAACTGTAGGGCTGCCACCTCTTAGTCGATTAGTCGACTAATCGGTCGTTTTGGTCTTAGTCAACTAAGATTTCTTTAGTCGATAAGTCAT
This sequence comes from Perca schrenkii, assembly GCA_025617405.1. Taxonomy (NCBI): domain Eukaryota; kingdom Metazoa; phylum Chordata; class Actinopteri; order Perciformes; family Percidae; genus Perca; species Perca schrenkii. Next base: position 7,041,385 of record CM046795.1, read on the forward strand.
TTTTTCTGCTTATTCATGCTTAATTACTTATTTCCTAGAAACTTCTGAGCACATTTATGGTAAACACAAGATTTAAAGTGGTGCTTTTGCAGGATTAATTGTGGAGAAACTCAGTTTTACAGATGGTTAATTAACTACATTTATATTGTGCTTTTCTAGTCTTAACCACCTCTCACAGCGCACAGCTCTGTCAATTAAATCAACTAATCGATTAGTCGACAAAATCGTATAAGTGTTAGTCGACTAAGAATTTCTTTAGTCGAGGACAGCCCTACAAAACTGCGAAAATCCGAGTGGTCAATATGACAGTGTATGGCCAAAATAAGTAAAAGTGATTGTATTTTTTTTGCCTTTTGTGTAATGTATATAAAAATAATTTTAAATGAAAATACAGACTCTTTTAGGAAAATTCCGGTACCAGCAGGATTGTATTTGTTTTATTTAGCAAAGTTATTACACATAAATTTCAAAACTGTCAAAATGACCGTCCAGGCCACAGGGGGACCAGCATTAATGCTGTGGCCCATTAATGGCCCATTAATGCTGAGCAGCATGTATGCTGCTCAGCATTAATGGGCCACCTCTTTCTGAATTATAACCTATAACCGAGCCTTGGAGTTATTTTTCCAAAAGCCAAGAAAAATCAAATGCACACAGTAGGGCTGGGCGATAAAACAATAACGATATATATCGCGATAGACACGTAATCAATATCAATAGAAAATGCGTTCGATAAAACGTTCGATAACTTGTTTTTCTTCTTCGGAAGAAACCAGAAGTTGCGAAGCAAGTTTGGTTGCATGAACAAAGGCACTCGCTCTCTGGTAACCTAGCAACGTAGGGAGTGACACTCTAACAGCCAATCATGTAACAGTATCATGTTTGGTTGTGCCACATCGCTGTCTCGTGTTGGATTCTACAATAACAGAACCGGCGGCGTGGAGCGATAAGTGGAAAGTGAGTGCCGCAGCGAGCGAGGAAATTGTTGATAAAACAAGAAAAGTCAGTATGGCAGTTTTTGGGATTTTATAAGTCTGATCGTCGTCCCCACCAACACTACTGCAAACTTGTTTTACCACCTTAGCCGCGCTCACACTTTGGAGCACAGCCGTATTCGCCATCAACGTCCAACAACATCTGCAGCTGCTACACGGCACAAGCAGCAGAGCGCCATGGAGAGGTACTCTGCATCAGCGCCTTACTAAACGATACAAAGAAATAACGGAGGCAGACATGCTGAGCACTGTCCAGAAGCCAGGTTACCAACCTAGCACTAAACCTGCAGAAAATAGTTCTTCTCAGGTTTCAGGTTTCTCTATGTTTATATTTAACACTTTGTACCATTTTATTACACCTTATCAAGCAGTTCTTACTTATTCTTTCTTCACTGTGATTTTAGACGTATGTTTACATTTTAATTATTTGAGTGATTTCCATGGTTGTGTTGACATTTCTGCTTTTATAACTGAGGGGATTATAATCAGAGGAAGGTTAAGTTTAAATTAAAAATGTTTAAATTTAATATATTTTTCTCCTGGTCCTTATTTTAAATAGGTCATAAAAAATATCAATAATTATCGATATCGACCGATATGAAACACTTATATCGTGATACAGTTTTCAGCCATATCGCCCAGCCCTAGCACACAGCAAGGCTGCCAACTTTGCCACTGAGGCAAATATGCAATTAGTTTAATTATGAATGGTTTCATACTATAGGCTACTTTGGGTTTTGGTTTCCCTATGAAGAATTTCTTGTAAAATTAATTTTGTAGACCTACAGTTCCTCAAAAATACAGTTCAATCAAAACAAAATGAAAATAATAATATCTGGCGAGGGCACTGTGCTTTCCTACGCTGTGACACAAGTGTGTGGATGAAACATTACGTTGTTAAATTTTTACTAATTTCGTGGCCGGTCGGTGTAATTTTGACATAGGTCAACCGGATGAAAAAGCAAGTTGTGCGTTGGCAGAGCGCCACCTACTGTACCGGAGGTAGAATTACTCTGTCATTCTTAAAAAAAAAATGATATGGGGAGAACTGGCATATTGTACAACATGTAGAATATTACTACAGACATTCCTGCTGCTGTTGCTGTTTAGTAGTCTCGCATTGCCAGACTTCTATCTCCACAGCGCTGGGTTAGCTCTGCCAGCGAGCCTGCAGCAGCTGTTAAACGGTTTCATTTCCTACAAATTCTTCACAATAAAAGTCCCGGTTATTTTGTTTTTTTAAAAGCTTTTATTATGAAGCAGCAAATCAGGAAAAGTCAGGGTCTTATACTAACACCACTACTTTAAGCAAACATGAAAGGTAAAATAAAGCAGATATAACAACTAAACCTCAAACCACAGAGATTCAGTTAGAAGCCACAACAATGTACTGAGAGCTGAACAAACACAAGACTTTAAAAAACATCTTTCTCTGATGCACAATTCCCAGAGCCCATTAAAAGATATCCTTTAGGTCTGCACATAGACAGACTGTAGGTAGCACCTTGTTATTAACACTAGTCTTTGTACGTTTGTCATCTATGATTTATGTGAGAGTAACAACTGAAATTTACACACACACACACACACACACACACACACACACACACACACACACACACACACACACACACACCTGGCTGCAGCAATTAGCAGGGCTGAGGGGCATGGAGTCCCATTCAACCTGCGGAGAGTGAGCGGGAGGGCCTCCATTTCCTCTGACCCAAAGAGGTTCCTTCCTCACCACCTCCTCTGTCACACTTTGTGTGAACAAAAAAGCACTTCTAACCGTGGTCTTATGTGAAAACAAAGGATCATTCACTACCGGACTTCCTACTAGGGCTGCACGATACGAAATAAACCAGATACTGCAGTGTACTCTGCATTTCTGCTGCTGTTTCTTATTCTGCTAAAATACAACAATTGCTTGTTGAATTTAAAACAAATGAAAGGTAATCTTAATCGACTAATGTAAAATGAGTCTATTTCGCCGTCGTTCCACTTCCGGGATTGTTCAGCTGCCGTCGGAAATTCCGCCGGACGTCACTCTTTTTTCGGCCGGATGTCAGTCACCTTCCTCTTTCTTTGTGTTGGCGTTCTAAACTCTGGTGGATTTATGAGGACTATAGTTAACTGCTCCTCAGATCTCTGCAGGGTAAATCCAGACAGCTAGCTAGACTATCTGTCCAATATGAGTTTTCTGTCGCACGACTAAAACAACTTTTGAACGTGCATATTTTCCACCAAAACAAGTTCCTTCCCATGGGTATTTTGCAGAGGTACGGTTGCTCCGTCCGGCGCTTAGCACCGCCCAACACCATAAAAATTGAAAAATAAACCAGAGCACGTTTTTCTCCCATCCCGGAATGTTGCGTGGACTAGCCAGACCTTCCACCGAGACCCAGAGGAAAGGTCTGGCTAGGGTTTGGCCTCTTTTTGATTTTACCAGCCGATTCCAATCCCAATTCTTCCTTTCGATTCCGGTTCTCATCAATTCTCGATTCAGATTCTTTGAATCAGATAAGAAGAAAGTTATATTTTGACTTAATCATGGTGTACAATTTTACCTGGCTTTTACAACGATGCCCAATCCCTGGCATTGCGAGACTAATGTAACGTTTCCTCTATCTGCTCCAGCTACCTGTTCACACCCCAGCTTATCACCAGCCAGGAGCTTTCAGCAGTCCTGCTGCCTGCCTCTCTCCGGGACAATTTAAGTCTTGGCAGAGAGGCTGAGGGCAGATCAACCTGATGGGGTATTTTGTCGAATCCGATCCCCTGACTGTCTGGACGACACACCTCCAGCTTTAGCAAACACTATCGAGTGGTATCAGCCAGGAGCATCTATTGACCTACATCAGTTTCACAGTCGTCTGAGTATTCATTCGCTTACTGCACAACCACCTACTGCTCTGTCTGCAGCCTCAGAGACAAAAACTACCAGGTTTTCAGAATGATGATAGCCACAATTTTCACACACACATAGCATTCACAAAGAGAATTGATGTTACCGTAATCTTAGTTTATTTCAACAACGTTTCACTTGCTCGGCTGTCAGCAATTCCGCCGGATGCATTTCTTTTTGCCGTTTCCTTCGTACGTACGTAGAGCTGGGCAATATATCGATATTATATCAATATTGTGATATGAGACTAGATATCGTCTTAGATTTTGGATATCGTAATATTGTAATATGGCATAAGTGTTGTCTTTTCCTGGTTTTAAAGGTTGCATTACAGTAAAGTGATGTACTTTTCTGAACTTACCAGACTGTTGTAACTGTTCTATTATTTGCCTTTTCCCACTTCGTTATTATAGCTACATTGCTGATCATTATTTAGCGACGCACATCGCTCGGCCGTGACTTGGTTGCGTTTCCCCAGTAGATCCTAAATCGAATGGTCAAAGTAGTTAATAGTAGGGTGATAATACCAGGGTAAGCCAATCAGAGGCAGAATAAGTCGGGCCGCGAGGCACCGTCCTGTGACGTCGACACGTCTAGCGGATCCAATCTAGCATCTACCCATTTCCCCCGACTCATTTCCTGGTTCTCCTTCTCCATAAACAACATGAAATCAAAGAAGAGGGGAGACACTTTGTTTCTCTCATTATGACTAAGTCGCTACTCGTACCAAAGCCATCCCCGTCACTCTCTCACTCGCTCTACCACACACACGCACGCACGCACGCACGCACGCCCTGCTATCAGATCAACACCAACGCACAAGTATAAACTTCAGGCCACTTCCGTAGGCTACGGCAAAAGCTCCGCGTGGAGCCTCCGCAGAACCATAAATCGCGCTTAAGGTATCGAAACTTGTTTTGGTAGTGGTACTGAAACTTTAATACTGGTTCTTGAGACACAATGGCCACAACCTGTAACTCATGTACCAACCCCCCTGAACCACAGACATCTCTCCCATCAGGAGAGGAATGTAAAAAAAAAAAACACTCTAGTGACACACTTTGCGCAGGTCCAAGTCAGTATAGTCAAGGTCAGACATTTTAGGGGAAATAAATATAAGAAAAACACATTTTTGAGTGGAAGGGGATCTTTAAGTAAAAATAAGCATGCATTCAACTGAACGGGCTAAGAATAGTGACTTCTGATTTTAGATGTACGATAGAGAGAAATAGCTGTAAATTAGCACTAGTATTGATTAAAATATATGCATTCATCCTGTCACCCTGACTTTTTCAGGATACCTTCTATCTGAATGTAACGCACATCTGCACTGCCCCTGGCCTCAACAGATGTTAGGTGCTGCTCAGCGATCAAGGCTAGACGGGAAACGGGCTCAGTCACAGGTAAAGCATCTTACAAGCATCAACCCGGCATATGGAGACAGGAAGTAAATGAGATTCTGCCGCACACACACACACACACACACACACACACACACACACACACACACACACACTTTACATTCACCATCAGTATGCTTAATAGGTCTGCAGTGAATCAGTTGGGGAAGCAAGCCACAGGATGAAGAGGGAGAGGTAAATGAGTTAGAGGACAGAGGAAAAGAGTGAAAGTTAAGCTAAGACTTAGTGGGCATTGACACAGCCTGCGTCAGCTATCATGTGACCGGCGATCAGACTTGTCAGTCGGTTTTGAGCCGGTGCGAGAGTCCCTATAAACATCACTGCCTCTAAAACACCAAACAAGCTCTGAACTGCCCAGGAGTTTGTGGTTTGTTGTCGCTCTCTCTTTTTCCTTTCTCTCTCTCTTTGTGAAATGAAGCTGCCTTTAAGGCCCGTTACACACTGCCTGCGTGGCGTGAGCGTGGCGTTTCCGTTGCGTGTCAGCTGCATGGATTTTTCTATGTCTTTACACACCAGAAACGTGTCTGACGCGGCGCTGCTGCTGCTAGCCTTGTCTGGACACATGTATGTTTCCCACTGATAAAATGAAATACCAGGTTAAACATAAATATATACTGATTTGATTACAGCAAAGACAATGTCGGCAGTATTGAGGGCAAAATAGGCTACAGAATATTTTTTTCTGTATTGACAGGTGCAATATCAGAAAATCTTTTTTTTTTTATTACATTTATATATGTGCATTTATACCAAAACCTAAAGACTTTCAAATATCAACATGTCATTTATTAATATGTATTTGTGTCTAAATGACATATAAACATCTTTTCCTATTCTATTTTGCCTGGAAACGCTTCCAACACAAATCGCTTGAAAAATAGGCGTCGGTTCTGTTTCTAGCAGGCCCGCGTTTTCACCGCGGCTCGAGCCGAGCCAGAGACGTGCGTGTCACGCAGGCAGTGTGTAAGCTCTAACCTGGTAACATGGGAGCTGAAATATAAAAACGGACACGCCACGCAGCTGACACGCTCGCGCCACGCAGACAGTGTGTAACCGGCCTTAAGTGCGGTCGGAAACGCCGAGATCTGACGCAAAACCGTAGTTGTGAAATCATAGACAGTATATAATGGACCAATAGATCCCGTTGCTCTGGACGGAGACCAGTGAAGGCTATTAGAAGCACTTTTCCGGTGATCGCTTGCTTTACTGCGCAGCCTCCAACTGACAGAGACAACGTAAATGTGACGTTAGCAACGTGTCTGAAAGTTGTAAGTCTTCTATTAGCTGTGCCAAGAGAAATCTCAGTCATTACGAATCTCGCAGATACCGATGGATCACGAGAAGCAACTTTTGGTAAGTATTATGATTAATTATTTGGTCATTTTGCATAGTATTTATTTAATTTAAAGTATAACGCCAGTACGTCAGATTAAGTTATATATCATTTAAGCTAGCTGAGGCATCGGTAAAGATAACATGCTTGCTTGCACATGTTGTAACGTTAATTTTAGACAAGCAACTTTTGTTAAGTATTATGATTAATTGTTTGGTCATTTTGCATAGCTTTTATTTATTTTAAAATATAACGCCAGTACGTCAGATTAAGTTATATATCATTTAAGCTAGTTGAGGCATTAAAGATAACATAGTTGCACATGTTGTATACATAGACAGTATATGGGTTGTATAACATTAATTTTGGCCGAATAAAACCACAAAATGGCGTCAACTGTTATCTAGCTACATCGCAAAAGAAAATGGATGAATCAGTCCTATAAAAAAGTTAATCAGTAAATTGCTTTGGACAAAAGTGTCTGCTTTGGCCTGTTGAATAAAAGATAGGTAATAGATGGGCAATAATGTCACCAATAACATATAACTGAGGGTTGCCCTTTTCATTTTTCTTTCCACATAGGTTTAAATACTAACATTAAGCTGTTAGCCTACACCATGCCTAACAATCAATTGTAGGTGCCCAAAGGAAGTATTACACAAGTTGATTTGAATTGTATAACTAGAAAACAGACTGGGTCCAAATATAATCCCTGTCAGCTACTGAATTAGCAAACATGCCGTCTCTGAAGAAACAGGACCCTAGGATATATTTCAGAACTGTATGAGATTGTGCTAAAATAAGATGTCACCTGTTAGTTGTAATGTTGTTATTTAGTTATACCAAAGCTAACGTGCTCTGTACTGTGCCTTTTATTTTTTCTAGGACCGTCCCCCATCCTCCACCTCGGGGACAGCAATAGCCATGAAGCCTAAAGTACAAGTCCAAATAGGTAACCCACCTGACACACTGCAAATCAATACATGGCATGACTTCACACTATAATTAAGGTTTAACAGTAAGCAGTAGCAAAGAATGCTAAGCCTTCAAACCTTGTGAATACCTATATTGTCATATTATTATTTCAGTGAACAGATTAATACCTATATTGTCATATTATTATTTCAGTGAACAGATAAGAGCAATTCATTTGTGATTTATTGTATATCTGCATAGACTTTTTTCTGTTTTGTTTATGGCTGGGGTGGACTTCGATGGCACGGACTCCTTCCTTTCTTCAACCGGTCCCTTAGAAGAAGAGAAGCCCCGGATATCCTGCTGATTCCCCACACACACCCTTTCTCCCCTCCGTGCCATTGATGTATCACCCCTAGCCATCCACCCCATGGCCTCTCTCTTTTCTTCCCCACGACGAATGTAGCTAGCTTGAGAGGAGATTGTGGGTCAGCTGCCTTGTTCCCCCTTCCGTCAAGAGGCATGGCCATTCATCCCTGCTCTGGCACAGCTGATGCACATTCCATGATTCACACCTGTAGTATGTATACCCGGGCTGTTCACCTCTTCAGCGCCAGATCGTTACATACTCCTACGTGGTAACTTGGCTCACTATCCCTGCACATATTTCTAGAAACTCTCGTGATTTAGTATTTTCTCTGTCTAACTTCAGTTCCTCTGTGCAGATCCCGCTGTTAGCTGCTTCCTACCTGCCGTGCTCTGCCGTGCTGCCTGCCTCACGCCACTCAGACACAACCACCTGCTTCTCCTGGATTCTACCCAGAACTTCTTCTGATCTGCCACTGCCTGGTTCCCTCAAGCTGCAGTCCATTCCCAGAAGACTACAAGCTCAGCCTTGATTGTTCATCTCCTCTGAGTATTTATGCCTAATAAATACTTGAACTGTTTATCTGTGTCCTGAGTGGTATCTCTGTGTTCTGGGTTGTATATACAGCCTTAACAGAGATAGGGATTTTTTTATTTATTATTATTACTTTTTTATTAGTTTTTTATATGTTTTTATTTGTGTTTTACTATTTCAACTTGTAATAAAGCAATATTATTAACCAAATGATTCAATATTTATTATTGAAACACACAGTAGACATTCAAGTACACATGCTATGACAGAAATGTCATGTGATTTTATTACTTATGTGGTAGAACTTTATAATGATATATATTCAAAGTCAGTGGCCTACACAGTGAATATTGATAAGGGAGGTGTCAAGACACCTTTAGATTAGATTTGATTATATTTCTCTTCAATGTCATTGTGCAGAGTACAAGTACAGAGACAATTCAATGAAGTTAATGTCAAACCACAAGTGCAAAAAAAGTACAGTATAGACAGGTAGTGTAGTATAAACAGTATATGGCATAGTGCAGTGTAGACAGTAGTATACAGTTAACCAAGTGGTATGGTTTACAGTAAGGCTATGTGCAGTGTATTAAAAGTAGCATTATAAGAGCAGAACACATGGATATGCAGTGTGAACAATATAGACAGATATGTACAGTATGTATAGATATGTGCAGTGTGTAACAGTAACATTGTATGGGTGGTGTGGGGGGAGGTGGCACACGGATCTGTAAATAAATAAAGGAATAACGTTAACCGCAATTGGCTTTAAGACGTTTTTTTTCTCCGTTGGCTGTATAATTTCCCCATCTCCTGTGTAGCTATACCTCCTAACCCTCATTATTTAATAACATATACATTTCTTAAAATATCATAGCCTACTTGTTCGTGGATAAATGTTACTTCATATGAATTCATTTGCTACTATCGAAGTATGAGTAATTCCAATCCATCAAAACGTTGCTGAAAACTGAAATATTATATATAATAAAGCTGAAATATTTTGTTCCGATGCTTTTCATAAACTCTCTATGGGCTTCACCTTCTCACTTGACTGCATGCCTCCACGCCCACCCGATTGCCTGCGAGCTTGGCCGTCTATGGCTTCTCCCTTCTTATTTACTGTCTATGGCTTCTCCTCTACTGTCTATGGCTTCTCCTGGCAGTACGGTAATTTTTCGACTATGCGACAGTAAGTCGCCTGGTTATGACACAATAGTTAGCCTATTTTCACAAAAACATCTGCTACGGAATCATAACGTGAGGTACAAGGTAATGGAGCCTTTTATACATTTTCGTGTTTCTTTAGAAATAAACAACGGACAAATAGAGTCTTTAAACGCTTCAGATGTAAAGTTATTCGCTGTCAAGTGACGTAAAAACAAAATGGCGGTCAGCGGAATGCTAACGGGAGGTGATCGCTTGTAGTGAGCACCTGCCATTAGATGATTGAGCAGAGAGAGAGAGAGAGTTGGTGGAGACACAGGATAAGAGAGGATCAGAATGGAGACGGAGGGGGGTGGGGGGCGGGGGGTTGGGGGCGAGATGCAACTGGTATTTGCAGATGAATGACGCAAACCAGCAGGAGAACGGACAGAATGGCAGCAGTGAAATGAAAGACAACAGAGGAAGAATATTCACTGGCCTAAGGCATCTGCAGCCCGTGCGTGCAATTAGCATTTGTGTAGATGTGAGAGACTATGTGGGTGTAGGAAGGGGGTGGGGGTGGGAGGGGGATTCCTTGAATTCCTCCATGAATCTCAGCTGAGATCCTTAGCCAGCTGTAGACTACACATCTTTCTGAGGACCGCACCGCAAGCGTATGAACGTATAATGTGGAAGAGCATATGGCACATTTTCTTCTGCACACATGTGCCACATGATGGTTAGCGTACACAGCGGCAGGCACGCGCGCACACACACACACACACACACACACACACACACACACACACACACACACACACACACACACACACACACACACACACACACACACACACACACACACACACACACACACACACACACACACACACACACACACACACACAGTTCTGCACCAGCGGCAGCTGAAGCCAACACGTTAGCGGGGGTGCGGTGGAGAGGGAGAGCGATAACGAGAGAGGGGGGAGTGTTTGGACGTATGAAGTATGAAGTTAGCAGTAGCATTATAGCTGTGAACGTAGCAGAGTGTGTACAGTTGATCTGCCGATCGGGTGCATATCAAATTATGTGTAAGTGTGCTCTGGCAGGTGCGGTCGTTAAAATGAATATTAGCTGGTATACATCAGACCTTTAAAACTTTCAAATATTGGCAGCCATATGCCTCCACAATCTACTGTCGGTCAGGCTGTAATGTCATTTACCAAAATGATTGTTAGCCATGAGAATTATACGATAAATTAACTTAACATACTTAAATACCATGATGTAACAGGTGTACATCCACCCCCATGTTAATAAAAGGCCAAATTAACAAGAACAGCCTTTTTTGATGGAGTTCAGCAGATGGAGCTTTGCTATGGATCAAGAGTATGGGGTCTAGACCGTATCCACCCTCCATTGGTGTTATTATTCCCTCTTGGCTGAGCACCAGTAGGACTCGGGCCTCTCCTTTCACACTCCCATTGTTTCACTTTATCTGCCCTCAATTGGCTTAATCGTGTCCCTGTGAGAGCCAGCAGGCCTGATGCTGGGAGGTTAGAACACAGCATGAACAGAGGAAGGGACTCATCACATCAGGTGTAGGACACGGTCCACCATCTGGATGGAAATGGATGCCATTTCAATGCTTTCCCTAGGTATGTGGAAGACTTGGGTGCACATATTTGGAGGGGCGTTTTAGTGGTCCTCCCTCAAGAAAATGTTACATTTTTCAATAAAAAAATAAATAAATGCAATTTCATATTAGGGCTGCAAAATAAAATTGCAATGTGGACTAATGCAATATCCAAATCGCAGAGGGGCGCAATATTTGTTAAAGGCAAAATATGTGTCAAACCATTCTGAATGAAGTATTGTGTTGCTGCAGAAAGACGTTTCCTTTAGGCAGTCCCTCCAGAAAAACGCAATTATGAGATCGCATAATTCAATGCATAATCAGCCAAAGTGCGCATATTTATGCGGGGGATGCATTTCTTCCAAATACGCCGCACTTTCACTGCATAGATTGCCGATTTCCGTGCAAAATATGCGGGGCTTGCATGATTTCATAATCCCCGCAAAAAAGTCACATATATCTTAGCAGAAAGATGAAAAATGTTGCGTTTACTTCACACAAGAGCAGCCAGTTTCCCCTGTTGCGTAATTACGCGACGTGAACATCATCGAAAAGCAGGATGTTGGTGGAATCACTTTTTTTTCTCTTTTTCGTCAAACCACAGTTTTTGCAAGTTCCCGCAATTTCATCGCATAAAATTGCATAAATATCCCGCATATTCCTTAGCATTTTTTAAGAAAACGTGCCGCATAATCAAGGATTTTTGCCCGCAACAATCACAAAAAAACTCACTGCATTTTTCTGGAAGGACGGTTTAGGATTTCTTTTAGCAGTGGGGGCAGGTCAGTCCGAACAGACCTGCCCCCAAGTCTCTGGTTCCAGCAGCACACATTTACTGGTATCCTTAGACTTTAATGACAGTCCACTAAAGATGTTTAGGTTTTTGACTGTTGTTCAGATATAATGAGACATCTGAAGATGCCACCCTGGGCTTTGGGAAATTGTGATGGGTATTTCCTTCTCTTTTTTTGCCATTTTCTGACATTTTGTAGACTACATGATTAATCCATTAATCAAAAATAGAATCAACAAATCAATGGAAATAATTGCAGCTGCAGCAAAGTAGTGATTGTTTCTTTCTCCAATAGTGGAGTGAAATGGTTGGGTCTGGCTCTGTGCTGCTCAACTATTAATGGAATCTGTTAGCACAGGTATTTGCTTCAAGCCGAGTGCGCACTAACTAGCACGTCAGCGCTACTACCACACTGCTGACGGTGACACTAACATGGCCATGATTAGCAGCTTGAGAAGGATGCTTTCAATATTACATGAAAAGAAATCCTATATTCTATTTTGTTGTAAAGTATCCACATTCTCAGCTGCTTCTAATACTGCTGAAATGTGCATGTAAGTACTGGTAAGTACACCCCCTCCCCCCCAGGGCTCTGAAGGTGCGATTCCCTACCTTCAAAGGGCCCATGGCATGAACATTTTTAACATTAATGTGAGTTCCCCCAGCCTGCCTATGGTCCCCCAGTGGCTAGAAATGGTGATAGGTGTGAACCGAGCCCTGGGTATCCTGCTCTGCCTTTGAGAAAATGAAAGCTCAAATGGGCCGATCTAGAATCTTCCCCTTATGATGTCATGAGGGGAAAGGTTACCTCCCATTTCTCTGCTTTGCTCGCCCAGAGAATTTGGCCCGCCCATGAGAAAGAGAGAGGCATCATGGCTTGCAAACAAACGAAGCATGGCAGTTGGTCAAGGTCACACCCCCACCTTTCACGGCAGTCACTATGTCACACTAGACAGACATATTGCCAAAAATTCTTGCTGTGTCTTGGACAGAAGAGTGGCAACACTACAGGTATGACACCGACCAGCCCCCAGACCGGTTGTCCCGTGCTGTCGCCAAGATCACGCGCAGGTTCATAGGTTGATGCTATGATGGAGCAGCGGCCTCTCCAAAACTCACGAAAATCTTTTAAACTGACGAAGTTGTCGATCTTAAATAAATTGATTCAGCAACTGCATGGCCTATTTCTCGCTTAAAATTTTTCAGAAACACGTTTCGGTGAACTATTTTCATAAATCGTTTGAAATCCGGGAGCCCCACGTGTAGCGTTCGTCCAATCAGGTGCAGCCATCGCGGTTGTAGGAGGTCTTAGCCTGGTCTTAGTCTTAGTTTTAACGGGGCTGCGGCTGGGAGCGAGCGGTCCAAAAGTAGACAGCGGGTCCCGGGATTTAGGAGCGCTGCTCCTAATCAGTGCTGTAACTGACTGTTAGGTTCGCCTAGCTAGGTTTCATATGAAAACCAGCAACGCGTAGGATGCATCCAGTTTAACACCAGCCAAACGCTTTATTAACACTCCTCTATTCCCTCTCTCTCACTTCTTTCCCGGGGCAATGTGTGCGGGTGGGGAGAAGACACAAAATAAATGGTCAATTGAACACACTGCTAACACAGTGCTAACTTGTCTCCCACATCACATGATTCCTTGAGGGTCAATAAAAAAAAAAAATAACACAAAGTGTCTAATAATAATAATAATAGCAGTTTGAAATGTCTCTTGAGCAGCCCTGCACATTGCAGTCTCTACAGAGAAGTGTGACAGGACACACACACACACACACACACACACACACACACACACACACACACACACACACACACACACACACACACACACACACACACACACACACACACACACACACACACACACACACACACACACACACACACACACACACACACACACACACACACACACATCTGCTATCAGGCTGCAGCTTGCACCACCACAGAGACGGGGAGACATGGGAACAGGAAGAGAATGCCAAAATGCGCACAAGGGCACATGTTTGGATGTAAAACATTATCAGACTGTATAATGCAACGTCACAGTACCTTATCGCAATGGTGAAGCTGCACTTTCCACCACACCCCGCTGTTTCCTCAGTCCCACACACGCACAACACACACGCACGCACACACGCACAGAGCACACACACGCACAATAAACTCTGGATCTAATGAAACATTCATGGTTGCTCTGTCCAGTTTCAAGCTGCCTCATGTTAAATGCATGGGCCGCTCTTTCACTTTACACACGCACCCTCAGTCGCTTATCTGAATATTAGCAATCATGGCTGATGTCTTATGTAAGTCAGTACTCATCTAACCACGACCTGCATGATTGTTGGGGGTAGACTTGTCCGATCGACTGACCATCATCCCCACCTGATCTCCAAATATTCCAGATATTGTTCAAAATAAAGTACCACCACGTGCTGGTTTTCAAATCTGATTTATCGTATTTCAAAAGACATGATGTTCTGGCCCTTGCTGTCTGTGTCTTGGCGGCAATAAAGATATTCGGGTTGAACTGAAATACTTTGTACAAGTGAGGCATAGCTTGTAAGCTCAAGATGCATCATAGCCACATGTTGTGGATGCCGTTTTGTTGTCTCAGCTCAGCTCCAATGAAGCTCCCTCTTTGACTAAACATGGATTTAAAAAACCCTCCCCAAGGACAGTTGTGATGGGTTTAAAGTAGGGGTGTAAGAAAAAATCGATACAATTGAGTATTGCGATATTTTATTTTGAAATACTGTATCGATTTTCAAAAAGGCAATATCGATTTTTTGGTATTTAAACCCCCTACCGCTAGATGGCTATGCTGAGACACACCACTAGTGTACTTGCCTACAGTGCCTAGCGGTGCCTGACGTTTTGCTAGAAGCTAACAATGTAGCCATGGCTGAACTTTGGCCTACTTTAGCATATAAACATTAGCTCACTAAGAGCCTGTGAACCACAATCCCAAACTTACCTAAAGTAAGCTTCTTTGACTTTTATGAACATCATGTCTTTTTTTAAATATTAGTTTTTCTAAAATGATACTTAAAAAAAAAATCTCAATATATCGCCTTACGCACAGTATCGAAATATATTGCAATATATTGAATCGTGACCCATGTATCGTGATACGTATCGTATCGCCAGATTCTTGCCCATACACAGCCCTAGTTTAAAAGTGACTATATGTAACTTATAAATATTTCTGAAATTATCTGTAACAGCAAACAAGATTTACAGTGAAAAGAA
Source organism: Perca schrenkii (assembly GCA_025617405.1). Taxonomy (NCBI): domain Eukaryota; kingdom Metazoa; phylum Chordata; class Actinopteri; order Perciformes; family Percidae; genus Perca; species Perca schrenkii. Next base: position 7,056,685 of record CM046795.1, read on the forward strand.
CGCTAATTTTATATAGTTTTTATTAATGCCTTTGCCCGGGTCCTATTTTTAATGTAAAGTTACAAAACAATGTACAGCAGGTAGAACAGCTATTACAGTAACACATTCTGATGGGTCACAGATTTAGGCATAACACCGGAAAAGCACGTGTTACGCTGGGTTTCCACAGGCAGCGTTTTTCAACAGCAACTCGGTTAAAAAATATGCAAAATCGGCTCTGATCCGATGATCGGGACAACCCTATCTGAAAGAATTCCCCTATTTATTCATTGGCCTTATAGGACTGGTGTCTAGATTGGCTGCAATATAAGTTTGTAAATAAATTTGTAGTCGTAATACAGCAAATTATAATTAGACTTGCGACAGAAAGAACTACGACACCACAGTATTAAAAAAAGAACATTGTTAAGTGCTGCGAGAACATTTCAATGAGCATTCTAGGTAAGTAAATTAAGACCTGTTTAAAATTATCGAAGACTTCAGAGAATTTACGACTTTCTAAGGCCTAAAATTTAGATTTAGACCCCGCAGAAACCTTGGCATGCTAGCACATGCTCGCCTGTCTGTCTGTTCAGAAGTCAGGTAAACTCTTCATCCAGTGTTTCCCACACATAAGACTAATTTAGTGGCGGTGCGCCACAGAATCAAAACCGGCCGCCACATATTGCGCCACATATTGCGCCACATATTGCGTTTCGTTATTCTTCTTTTTTACGCCATTTTCGTTTTTTTACACAGCGTATTCATTCAGCTGTATTTCCTTTCCCTGCTCTCCCTCCGGCTCTCTGTCACTCACGTATCTCTCTTTTATACACACACAAACACACACACTCCCCTCAGTGTACACCGCGTCTCCATGAAAATAAGAGAAGATGGCGAAATTCAAAAGTTCACAAAAGGTTGGTATCTCGTGAACACCTTTACACAATCACACATTAAAAAGTGCTATAAAAAAATATTTCATATTCTGAATACAATGCTGTCAGTGTGTTAATGTTGGAGTCCCGACCCGACCCTTAGCAAACAAGCGATTGCGTCTTCTTTGGAAAGTTAACTAGTCGCAAGAGGTCAAAACACTATATGTAGCAGCTGTGAATCAATTAAACCTTTTATAAATAACGTAATGTCATTTTTTTTTTTACTCTTACACTGAATGTTTGCTTCTTCAATCCAGATGAGTATTGAACAGTATTTTCCGCGATTGAAAAAGGCACGTGTTGAGGATGAGGACCAGCCTGAACCGGAGGTATCAGTCTGAAACAGAGCTCAACAGTTAGTTTGTAATTAGGTATATATTAATTTGTTTACAATATTTTCAGGCTTCAACCTGTGCTGCTCAAGCAGAAAGACAGGGTCACTGGGAGAGAAAGAGATAGACTGGTTAGGCATTGAAGAAAGAGTAGGAGAGGAGGACAGCATCCAACAGCGTGTCCTCCTCAGTTTTTGATACTTGATTGTGGGGGATTTGTAAACCCCCCACCCCGGTCTGACATGGGGCGACCACCACAAATTGCTTTCTATTCTGTGGGAAAAACACTGTCGTCATCATCATCATCATCATCATCATCATCATCATCATCATCATCATCCTGCTAAGTATTCCCTGTGGCTGCCAGCTGTGAAAATCCAATGAATTAAATAAACAAACAGTGGGTTTAGTCGGACAGACACAGTGAAGAGTGTGACCACTCTGGGGTTTCCCATTAGCGTGAGGCTGTAATCACTTAAGGTCACACGTGACAACATCACTATGTGGCCCGCCACTGACGGCCTTCTTTTTTTCCTGTGAAAGAGATACAGTACAACTCAATTGAAATCACTTGTCGCCAACACACACATGAGAAACTATAACCCACAAAAACACTCAACGCGACTATGTCAGGAACACATCTGTTCAATATACTGATGTGACGTTACATGATCCTGACTATGAAGCTATTTAGCAAGGCAGACCAAGCTGCCCCGTGAACGGCTGATTACACAATTAGACATTAGATGACCCTGATTGCACTTCCTATGCTGATGCCATGCTGCAGATGTGCTAAAATGACTAACAATGCACTAGGGCTGCATAATATGAGGAAAATATCTAACTGCAATTATTTTGAGTGATATTGGGATTGCGATATGATTCATGATATTGGAGGAAATTACCATTTTTGTATCATTCTAATTTTCATAAAAAAATATAACAAAATTTAAATGTAGCATGGTTTTTGCGTGGATCTGTACCAAACTAAGAATTTTTATTTTTTTTTGTGCCATTTTATCGCCATTGTTGTTTTGTCAGTCACCTCTCTGTGATGTCACACACATAAACCAAAACACGCCCGGAGCTGCCAGTTGTTCCTCACCTGACGCTGATCGAGAGATTTTTATATATATATATATATATATATATATATATATATATATATATATATATATATATATATATATATATATATATATATATATATATATATATATAAAAAAGCACAAAACGACAGTTGGCAACATTAAAGAACTTCTTGTTTATTGCTAAGTCTATATGGTCAAAATTAAATGATTGATTAATAATGTAATAATAACTTATTTCACCAGCAAACGACAAAAAAAAGCACCACATGGGAAAAGGGTATTTTTCAGTAACTTGAAATGCACCACGAGGCTGGCGAGTTTCAAGTAAACGCACCGTCTGTGTTGTTTTGTCCGACAACGGCAGCTGCAGACTGTTACGTCCCGGTGTTGGAATCCTCTAAATATACAATAAATACTGTCACACCTTACACCATTTAACGTAAGATGTCAGCATTTTAACCGTTGGGTTTAATCCAGCTACTAGCTATTGGCGTGACATTTCAGTGGCACCGAAATGAGGCACCGAAATCCGCGTTGCTATTCTTTTCGGTAGACACCGGTCGTTTGGGCACCGTTGCCGTATTAGCGCCGGATTTTGGTACCCAACCCTAGTGAAGCCTCCTGCGCTTAGTAGTCCATCTTTGATTAAACTAAACTTAGTGACGCCTCTTGCGGTTAATAGTCAATCTTTGATTTTCTTCCCGTGTTTACTAATGTCGGCTCCAGGGAATAACGTGGTTTCCTGGTGGAATCGCAGAAGAAGTGTGGAGAATTGGAGTAATCCGCTGGTGTAAAAAACGGGTGACTAAGAAAGACTTTAACTTGTTGCTAAGGGCTGGCAAGCTACGAGACACTCTCTGAACAGACACTGGTGAGTGGGCGGCCACGCACCATCTTGGTTTGAAAGTGCCGGCATCCAGGCAGTCTGGCAGTGCGTGTGTGATTGAAGGCAGTAATCACTTACAAACTGATGTACATGATCAGAGTGATCGGGTGAATGCCGATCTTCGATCAGTTAAAAAGCCAAAATCGTCTGCGATCTGATACTGTGATCAGGACATCACTATAGTTGAAACCTATGTCTTTTTGGAAGGGATATTCAAACGTAATTCTGACAGCCCTAATGCTCAGACGCAGCAGATTTCTCATTAAGATCCACAGCCTGCAAAATCTATATACATAAATCTGATCCAGCATGCGCAGATTGCCCTGATGCTGCTCTCTATGAGAGCCTTTACTCTACCTCTCATATCCTTCATTAAGAGATCAATGAATGCTGTCTCCACTCCTTGACAAACATTTAGCAGTAGAATTATGTCCTCTACCTTCTGCCACAATCCCCTCCTCTCTGCTGAAAATTCAATCATAAGGAAAATTTGAAAATTGTGTCTAAAAGTGTCTAAAGACTGTAAGTTCTACACTGCCTTCGGACTGGGCGATATGCTTTAAACTTACATTGTGCGCGTCTAGCCTAGGGTTGCACAATTAATCACAATTTTTTTGAAATCGCAAAATGGAGTACCGTATTTTCCGCACTATAAGGCGCACTTAAAAGCTTTTAATTTCCTCAAAAAACGACAGTGCGCCTTATAATCCGGAGCGCCTTATATATGGATCAACCTCTCAAGGATCACTGCCCCGTTGACAGGGACACTGCGTCGCTGTAACCTCGATAAAACTTCCACTCATTTGCGTTTTTATAACTTTAAAGCATTAAATATTCAAAATATACAGCCATGCGACACACCAATTGAAAGCTTAGCCTCTAATGATTAATTGAAGCCCACATACAAAGCATAAGATGATTTATATCAGTTACACAACAGTGTCGAGAGTGCATCCATACCCGTTTTCGTTGTCCTTTCAGCAACAAAGTTGTATTTTGCCCAAAACTTGATTTTCATAAATCCACAAGAGTCCAAAGAAATGTAATATCCAAGCTTTATATTCCAAAACGATCTGTTCGCCTCACAATGTTGACGTTTCTGGCCGAATCACAACGGAAAGCTTGCTACATGATCGATGTGGGCGTCGTCGTATTCCCTAGCTTCTAAGCTTTCCATTGGTAGCTCATATTAGCCAATCCGTTCAGGTTTGCCTCTGATATGGCCAATGGAAGCGGACAAGCCGATGACAACATGTCAGGGACCACGTTGAGACCGATCGACCACTTACATTTAAATGACCCGTCTATCTTTTTATATTAAAGACCACAAAATGGCACCTTTCAAGAGACACGCTTACGACGCAGAGTTCAAGCTGAAGGCTGTCGGTCACGCAGTAGAATATGGGAATAGAGCAGCAGCGAGAGAATTCAACATTACCATGGGAGTGAACGGAGTTGTAAGAACAGTTAATAAAGTTTGACTTTATCGGACTGTTTTGTTGACATTCCCTTTAGCACAGCTCCATCTAGTGGATGCATAACGCAACCCCAGTCAAACGTTTGAATGCAGTATCTTCTACCGGTATTCTATGCGCCTTATAATCCGGTGCGCCCTATATATGAAAAAAGTTCTAAAATAGGCCGTTAATTGAAGGTGCGCCTTATAATCCGGTGCGCCTTATAGTGCGGAAAATACGGTAGTGCAATATCCAAATGGCGCAATATTGTTAAAAGGCAAAATGTGTATCGAACCATTCTGAATGTAGTATTGTGGTGCTGCAGAGAGACGTCCCAGCCTACATTTTTTCGGTAATTTACAGAAACTTTCCATGGAAAGTTTAGCTGGGGAATTTTGGAAACATTCCAATTTTGATTTACTATGGTGAATGGGCTATACAATTAACACACATAGGTTAATAATAGCAATGGGTTGTGTATTACCGCCCCCCCCAAAAAAAAAGTATGTAGTAGCCTATGCTGATGACTGCGTGCGTGCATGTCATTGACGAATATAGGGAGGACATTCAACTGAAGTTGCATTAAATTAGGTTGTTTTAACCAAGATTATGCTGAAAGATGTTTTTTTTCCAACTACATTTAAGTTCCCTGTTATAGACTAACAGTATTATAACAAGCAATATTAAAAGGTCCCATGGCATGAAAATGTCACTTTATGACAGCCTGCCTATGGTCCCCCAGTGGCTAGATATGGCGATAGGTGTAAACCGAGCCCTGGGTATCCTGCTCGGCTTTTGAGAAAATGAAAGCTCAGATTGGCCGATCTGGAATCTTGCTCCTTATAGCAAGACTTCAGATACAGTATTAGGGGACCACTAAGGTTATATAAAAGCATCCAAAGAGCACCATGTCATGGGACCTTTAAAAATATCCAGTTTATTCCCATTAATTCCAGTTTATTCCCGTTAATTCCCATGGAAAAGTTTCCAACTTTGAAAATTCCTGGAATTTTGCAATCCTAATCATGATTCATATTACGATCGCAATACCAGTCAAAATAATCACAATTACATATTGTCATCATATCGTGTAGCCCTAGCTCAGCCCTGATGAATAGCCGTCCGTCCGTCCATCCATCCGTCCGTCCGTCCATCCATCATCTTCCACATATCCGGGGTCAGGGTGCGGGGGCAGCAGCTCCAGCAGGGGACCCCAAACTTCCCTTTCCCGAGCCAGAATTAACCAGCTCTGACTGGGGGATCCCGAGGCGTTTCCCAGGCCAGGGTGGACATATAATCCTTCTATCTACTCCTGGGTCTGAACAGCCGTACGAGATTTAATGGAAATCTGTCCAGAAGTTGCTGAGGTGGCTTGCTCTGGACCAGTATTGCATAGATGAGCCACCAAAATCTGCGTCGTCATTCGGTCCGGTAGATAACGGTCATTAAGGAATCTGTGCCAAATTGGCACGGGGTTTCGGTGCCCAACCCTAGCCATGGCCAACCCCCGCAATCAGTCAGAAGTTTACATAGTCTTCATTCTGAAGCAATAGTATCTGATTTTCTGCAGCGGTTCCACACCTCCCTTTCAACTTACGGAGGGACCAGATAGGCTTCTGCATGTTGAGCACTTGCAGCTGCACTATTTTGTCTCATTTCATCAGATTTCATTCTTCATCACCACCAACTCCCCAATACTGTTATGTAGTGCTCTGTGTGTGTGTGTGTGTGTGTGTGTGTGTGTGTGTGTGTGTGTGTGTGTGTGTGTGTGTGTGTGTGTGTGTGTGTGTGTGTGTGTGTTCCTGCACCAGTGGCGGTGGGGGAAATCTCTGCGGAGTGTCCATGATCTGGTAGGCTGATTTGGACCTCTCAACACCCACACGCTAAAAATAGCTGCAGCAGCAGCAGAAAGAGCAGCAGTGTGTTCACATACTGGAGGCAGACAGCCTCCCAACAGCAGCTTTTGGAAACAGATTTCACCCTGTAGCATTACAAGGTGTGTTATGCTTACATTCTGCTGTCTGTTGACCCCGCCTCAGGACTAAGCGTGGGCCTGTATGAGATTCTGACGGTATTTCCGTTTCTTTTCGTGATGTCCTTTGGTACCATTTAGTTTTGGGAAAATTAAATGTTCAACACCTACACAACGTTTTACACAAACTATGTAGGTTTAGTGTGTGTACAGGGAAGTTTAACCCATTCGAGTTGTGAAATAAGTGAAATATTTTTATTTTCATGCCAGAAATAGGACATTTGTGAGTAATTCCATTTATGTAGATTATGGGAACTATTGTAACGACAATAAGATTAGATTTTAAAATCGGTCAATTTATTTGTCACATGAAATCATATAAAATCACAATTCCAGTGAAATGTAATATTTAAATAATAGGCGGATGGCCGTGGCTCATTACAGCCAGTCTTCAGTTATCTGTTTAGGTTGTCTGTTCACACACACACTTCTGTGCATCTGTGTGTGTGCGTGTGTGCAGGTATGATGCAGTAGTTTATGCTGGAGGCTCTTGGACACAAAAGCACGGAGGAGATGGTCTCCCAGCAACCGTCGCCTTCGCAATTCCGTGACCCTTGGGTGCTGCACATGATAGTCAATATATGGACTTATCGCACGATATATGGAAATGAGCTCGGTAGCTTTTGGTGACGCAATATATTGCAATTGATCATTTTTATAATTGAAAATGAAAAGAAATAGAAGATTTATTTATTTATATTAGGACAATGCACATTAATCAACATTTCTGTAAATGCGCCAGTGTTAGCCAGTCGGCTAATTTTCAACTGTAGTCCTAGTTGCATGCATGTCTTTATGGTAGGAAGAAACCGGAGCACCCAGAGGAAACCCACGCAAGCACGGGGAGAACATGCAAACTCCACACAGAAAGGCCTGGGTTCGAACCCAGAACCTTCTTGCTGTGAGGCAGAAGCGCTAACCACTGAGCCACCGTGCTGCGATGCATTGTTAGAGTACATGTCGGAGAATAACGCAGACACACGCTTCACACCGCGAGCGGGTACACGCGTCACTCAGCAGAAAAAGGGAGAAAGGAAAAAGAGACGCTGTCCAGATGATAAGCCAGTGGAGATCGTGTGTGTACGTCCTTGAGAACTGTAACTGGGGGGGGAGGGGGTGTTCGGACCTGCCCGCACTGCTAAAAAAAAAAAAAATCTTAAAAAGGAAACCCTGATGACGCTCCAATCCCATGTCCGACACCTTCCTCTCTCTTTGTGTTGGCGTTCTAAACTCCGGTGGATTCCTGAGGACTATGGTTAACTGCTCCTCAGATCTCAGCAGGGTAAATCCAGACAGTTAGCTAGACTACCTGTCCAGACTAGTCAATAGTTAGTTTAACGATACAAGATCTTTACAGCTCTAATAACCAGCAACACAGCAACCAACAGACCCAGCGCCTGCACATATTAACTGTAAGCTACTTTTCCTGCCCACAATATTGATTGTGGGGGGAGTGATTTGAAGTGGCTTTGCACTTCTTGAATACTAAGCAGAACACTTACGCCTGTGTGTTTGGCCCCTGTGACCCCCCCCTGCCTCACCATGTGAACCACTCAGCGGCATTAGTGGGAGGAAAGAGGGCCACGACCTGGATGGGCTCAATTAACAGGCCTGGCAGGAGGAAAGACTGCGTGTCCAGGGGATATGCAGGCCTATCCCTAGAGTCCTTAAGACATGAAATACTGACATTGCTGGCTTCATCTATCTTATAAAGTGATGGCTTTGTGTCACTCAGACATAGGTGACGTTTGCGTTAATGTTCTTTACGGCTTTATTAAGACATGACATGACTACACATTTACGGAAAGAGCCACAATGAGATTTTTAGGTAGAGTGAAAGAGGGTTCAACATTAAGTTTTTTTTTTTTCCAAAGTCAATTTTTACTGGCCCCTATGGAAAATTGTTATTTTATTAGTGGTTATCAAATAATGACAACAACTCTGTCGTTAAAAAAGTCTGTTGTTAAATTGGATCTTAATTGACAATGTATAAACACATCATGAACAGTGTCATAGATGAGTTAAAGTTTATACTGAAAGTGGAGGCTATTATTTAAAAAAACCTTATTGGAAAGACACTGGTTTCTGTCCCGTTTATCCTATTTACTTAAATCTCCAGTTAGCTTTTAGCGCTGACTTAAAGTGGCCATATTATGCTCATTTTCAGGTTCATAAATGTATTTTTAGGTTGTACCAGAATAGGTTTACATGGTTTAATTTTCAGAAAACACCATATTTTTGTTGTACTGCACATTGCTGCAGCTCATCTTTTCACCCTGTGTGTTGAGCTCTCTGTTTTAGCTACAGATTGAGGTATAGCACTTCTATCCCATCTTTGTTGGGAGGCGCACATGCGCAGTAGCTGGGTAAGGATCACATCAGCTAGTCAGGTCAGTTACAAGGCAGGATTAGCAGGGAGACTTCTTCTAAACGAGGGCACACTTCCAACTTTGCGTGGAATACCTGCAGAACAGGGACATGCAAGTAGTTCTTTTGTAGGTTATGGTGAACTAGTGTGTGTTGTAGCAGTGTTTTGCCATTGAGAACAAGCTAGCATCCTACGGTTAGCCACCTCGTCTCGGCTACTGACGTAGAAAGCCGTGCAGATTTTGAACAGCTCACCAGCAGACTGAAGGCAGAAGACATTCAGAATTCCGTATCTCACTCGAAACAGCATGGATGGGTTTTTTTCCCCAAGTTTGTATGCGTGTGGAAGCACCAGAGACACAAAATAATACCCCAAATCCCATACTTTTTTTCCTAATATGGGCACTTTAATGTAGAGCCATATGGAATCTGCCTTTTAGCTTTTTTAAATTCTCAATTTCGTGATTCCGTCCATGATTCGGTTATCACAGAAACTATTTGGCTCTACGTTAATGCTGCCGTCAGTCTGGGACACTTGCTAACAACTTTTCTGGGGGAAACCCTGGACTTGTAACAGTGTTTTGCATTGCTGTATAGGGCTGAGTAACGAACGTCGATACTTTTATGGCACCGAAAAAAATGCGGACGGAGTAAACTGTCTGCAGTTTTGTTTAAGTCACAGACAGTCACGGTTGGTTTCAAGTGTGGTTACAGTTTTTCAAAACTTCACGCAGACAGCGTTTTCTATTATAATTATTGTAGGATATTAATGGCGAGCCGAAAGCGGTCGCGGTGCTGATGACGTTACACTTCCTGGACAGGCAGGCACAACGGTGGTTTCTCTGCCCTGATGACTGAATGACTGAGCTTGCAAGGCAAAGCACTTTTTAATAATGTTATCCACAATTAAGGTGGAAAATAAAAGCTTTGTGTTTAATGTATTTTTGTTGAGGTTGAAATGGATTTTAAAACATATGGTATCGAAAAAAGTATCGTTAGGAACCAGTATCGAAACTGAGGTATCGAAATTGGCACCGGATCGAAAGATTTTGAACGATACCCAGCCCTATTGCTGTATATGTACCGTTTCTCAAATAAAGTAAAGGACTTCCATGACAAAGCACTTCTTCCACCACTGCTGACCGGGAATCCAGGTCCCTGCTGGGGCCGGCACTAGCTGGTTTGACGGCCAAAAATGGTTCATGTTTGCCGTGCCACGTTCAGCCGTGTGTTGGATCCCCAGACGTTGTGTTTGTTGTAGCCGGCCCTGCTGTGAAGTGATGTTCTAACTAATTGGCCGATAACGATCGACAGCACTGCCAGCAACTCCTGAAAGTACGCTGTGACAATGGATCCGTCACCTTACTGCAGTGGAAAAAAAAAAGGCTTCATATCTGCTGTCACTCCTGCTGACAGACACCTGATCCAGTCTGCGCAGCCTCTGTGTTCTAGCACCACAAAAGGTTGGAACTGTAGCAAACTCTGAATTCAACATCTGACGAACACTGCCTTTTCCAATCGCAGTGGGTAAATACAGGCTCCTAGCTAAGGCTGCATTCTAATCCAGTGAGGAGCACAGCATTGCTTTATTTCATTTCAATGACCGGGAAACAACAATGCTAAGACTATGTGGCACCAAGTAACTGCGCTGTGATGTCTGAAAAAAATAACGATCGACAGCACTGCCAGCACCTTCCTGCGGTGGGAAAAAAAAAGGCTTCATATCTGCGGTCACTCCTGCTGACAGATACCTGTTCCAGTTTGTGCAGCCTCTGTGTTCTAACACTACAAAGGTTCAATTCAATTTTATTGATAGTATCAAATCATACCAAGAGTTATCTCAAGACAATTTATAGATAGAGGTCTAGAACATAGGGCTGCACAATTAATCGAATTTTTAATCACGATCACGATTTTGGCTTCCCACGATCAAGCGATATTTAAAATGCGTCATTCCGTTCATAGAACGCTCCTTATCAAAGTTTTTGCAAAGCCAATCTAGCGCTCCATAAACCACTGTCAGCTTAGTTTCTAGGTAGACAGTCACAGAGGACAGAGTAACGTGAGGAAAATTCCACAACAGGTAGCACTCGGTCATCATAAGCCGGTCACAATGTTTACCAGTTTACCAGTAAACGCATCATTTTGTCCCGTCCGTTTTGCAGTGACCATAGTGCTAGTTTGTGTCTTTTAGCTCATAGATTTAGCAGCACACTGTTTGACGTCCCACTGTTGGAATCCTGTCACACTACACCGTTTAGCTGTCAGCATTTTAGCCGTGTTTAATCCAGTTACTACTGTGGCTAACGGTAGGCTAATGTTACCTGCTGTGTAACGTGTGATTAGTGTTTACTAGCGTGACATGCAGCGATGTTTATGTTGCCTCTAACGTGGGTTTCGGAGCATCAGAGCGCAACGCAGACATGCAAGTAGCAGTGTAATGAGCCACCGGAATCCGCGTTGCTATTAGGTCAGGTAGATACCTTACGGCAAACGTGCATGTGTGGAAAGTGGTCGCACAACAGCTGAAATGGCAATACTCCTTCACAGTATCCTTCAATAAAGGAGGAATGTAGCACAATATGGATGTATTAGCAGGAATGTAGCACAATATGGATGTAAAAGCAGTTATAATTAGCCTATGTGACAATTAAAAATTTGCTTTGGTTAAAATCAAATAATCGTAATAATTAATCGTGATCTCAATATTGGTCAAAATAATCGTGATTATTATTTTGGCCATAATCGTGCAGCCCTACTAGACCACACTCTATAATTTACAAAGACCCAACAATTCCAACAATTCACCCAAGGGCAAGAATTTGGTGCAACAGTGGCTAAGGAAAAACTTGCTTTTCGAACTGTAGCAAACTTGGAATTCAACAAACATCTGACAAACATCTCATGAACATCTGACAAACGTTGCCACTGCGTTTCCATCACGCCCAGCCAAATGGGGGGACGAGAGAGGAAGATCTCATCATCCTGCTGCCTGCTGATGAACAGCTGAGGGTGAGCCACCACGTGGGACCGATGGCACAATAAGAAACACTCCCCACTGTGACTGCCGAATGATTGCAGAATACCGAAGCGGTCAGCATTATGTAAAAAATGTGTTTTCCATTCAAAACTATTTCATACGGTGCACACGACAGGCTTCTGTGGACCAAAAACGCTGTGATGTCACGTTAACACAAAATTCACTTCCAGGTAGACAACTGGCAGTGGATTTGAATGGTGGAGCTGTGTGAAATAGGCAAACTTGTTTATTTCTGTTCTCATTTTCAGCCCGTAATGTTTAAAGATATAGATTTAAAAAATCTTTACAAACGTTATAAACAGCGGCATGTCACCGTCGGTCGGACTGACTGCTAGTTTGGGTGGTGTCATGTTCTTTAGTCTGTGGCCCAACAGGTATGAATGTTGCTATGGATGTATTAAGACCAAAACAGATGCATGTGGCTACTTAATATGCACGTGAATGACGCGACCATTATGTTTGCGTTCTTCATTCTTGATGATGATGCCGGTTGTATTATTTTGCAACAACATCGTTTCATTGCAAATGAGGCATACATGACGAATGCATAGCCTGCTTATTTTTTAAATATTTCTTACTGTCCTTTCTGTTTTTATTCTTTATATGTTAAGTGAGTGTTGAACCTTGAGAGCAAAGTTTAACCGGAGTCAAATTCCTTGTTTGTTCGCGCAAACCTGGCCAATAAAGCTGATTCTGATTATGATAAGTAAGGTGGAAAAAAAGTAGCTCTGCATACCAGCCACTAGCTCCCCATCAGAGCAGGTTTTCAGTGCAGGAGGAAACATTGTTACATGCCTCAGATCCTATCTGTCTATCTGTAAAATAGTTGTGCATATAGAGTGACCGGACAAGATCACTGAGAGGAGGATCACATGCAACAGCGATCATGAGTCAGCACACAGGATACCCAGCCTCCTGATCCATTAGAAGTGCCCTGTTCTTATTTTTAATCAGCAGTGTTGTATTGAAATTTTTTGCACATGGTGTTATTTAATATTTGTTCACAGGAGAGGCAAGTTCTTATTTTCAACTTTTCGCATTGCATTGTTTAAAAAAAAAGAGATAAAATTTATTTTATACTATTCACATTATATTTAAATTGTATTTTGTCAGCAAGAGATGCTGTGTTTTTCCCCTACTTTTCACATGTCAATGCTACTTTCAACATGGCAATATTGAAAATCATTTCAATTTTATACTTTCTCAATAAAAAGCTGCTTTGTGTGTGCTTCAATTATTTAAAAAAAAAAAAGCACTTTTGCATCAGAAAAAAAATATATCACCTTCCATATTGAGCCTAGTTACAGTAAAAAAAAAAATCTTGCTGATAACTGTGAGGAGAAAAAAAAATTAATCACAAAAGAAAATTTAATTATCTTTCATTTATCGTTATCGAGGTAAAACGTGCAATTAATCGTGATTTTGATTTTAGGTCATATCGTGCAAGCCCTAGGGTGTGTGTTGTTAATTGTGTACGAATCAAAGTATCCCACTCTAGCTTCCTCTCTCGCTGTGCTGCCTTCACCCCCCCCCCACACAACAACAATGCCTGACAGGGTATATTTCATTTTCTCCAAGCTAACTAAGTGCATGTGTGTGTGTGTGTGTGTGTGTGTGTGTGTGTGTGTGTGTGTTCCCCGCATTAGGCTGATGAGTTCTTCAACAGCAGCATGGCTAATTAAAGTTGCCTCCTGCTTGTTAACATGCCCCCCCTCCTCCCCTCCCCCAATTGCATCAAGCTCTGAGGCACCGGCTTCACCAGAATTCCTGCCAGACTGCAGGCGTTGGTGATTCATGATTTATTCATCCTGCATAGGCACACACACAAACATTTGTTTAGTTTTTTGGTTTTTTTTAAGTTGATATGACTGTATTTGACAGGGACAGTGCATGTATTTATTTAATTTTGAATTGTGGGTTTTGGATCAACAGAATAAGCAACAGAATAAAACAGGTGTTACATGGACAACTAGGGATGGGTATAGTTAGGATGTTATCGATACTACTGTATACTCTTATTACTGATATGGAAAAATGGCCTTCCAGTTACATCCCACAGCAGTATTTTTACCACGTAAACAAGCTCCAAAAACATTGAGATTTAGGCTGAGACTGACTCTGGCATTCGGTATGCATTACAAAGTGTAGCGATTGCATTTGGAAGATGAGGGATGGCATATTTGCAGTGCTGTTGTTTTTTCCCCATCCGTGTGAGTGGATTGTGGTGAATGGGAGCCGACAGGCTAACAGGCAGAGCTTACTGTGAGCAGCAGCACTAACTGACACAGAGCTTGATCTGATAAAAGAGCATTAGGAAATGTACAAACATCCCGCTAGAACAACAGTTTACCACAATGTCAACCAAAGCGCGGATATTACTGACAAAAAAAAAAAGAAACATCATCACTCTAACATGGCAACAGGAGGCTGCCTAACGACCGCTGTACATGCACTGTAACATAGCTCTAAATATTAAACATAAGCAGATCTCATGATGATTAGAGCATTGCCAAATGTTTCAAGGATACACACAAAATTTAAAAAGACCTTGCCGAAACTACCAAACAATAATCAAAATGTCAAAAAAGTGCAACAACAAAACAACGAAGCAAGATTTAATAAAAGCGCTTGCATGGTTCTTGCGTTCAGCGCGGTCGAGTCGCTGCGGACGGGTCGCTTCGCTGCGGACGGGTCGCTGTGGACGGCACGCATGGTTGCCGCAAACCGCCTGGTGTTTCATACTGACTGCCGTCAGAGAGGCTCAAAGAAGGGACTTCTTACCTCCTGTAGCCAATCAAAGCAACGCGGTCTATGCGAGAACGTCCACATTGTTACAAAGTCTTAGGCCACGTCCACACGTACCAAAACAAACTTTTTTTTAACCCGTCTTCCCTGGATTCGTTTCAAGAATGTTTGCGTCCAAACGAATCCATTTGTAAATGACTCAACACACTACTTCATACTCCAGGCCTATAGGCAGCGCTGTTTCTGCTACAAAAATTCACCAAAAACGGAGAAGAAGAGCATAGTCACTTCCACTTCCCATCATAACATGACTAGATTACAAGGGGGTAAGCTTCGCTTCAGAACTCGAACCTCCTATGGCGCCATTTTGTTGCTACCTGGCCATCACCTCCCGTTAGCATTCCACTGACTAGCATTTATAATAACTTTACATCTGAAGCATTTAAAGACTCTATTTGTCCATTGTTTAGTTCTAAAGAAACACGACAATGTATAAAAGGCTCCATTACCTTGTACCTCACGTTATGGCTCCATAGCAGACGCTTTTATAAAAATAGGCTAACGATTGTGTCACATAGTAGAGGAATTACCGTATAGTACAGGATAAGCTTGCAGGCAGTTTTGACTTACATGAGCTGTTTAGGATTAATTACTAATGTTAACTAGCATTTTAGTTAGCAATAATTAGCCTGTGCCCAGGTTATCTCCTTACATATACCTACACTCTGCGTCTCTGCAAGATTGGGAATGATTGAGATTTCTCTTGGCACAGCTACCAGAAGAATTACAACTTTCAAGAAACGTTGCTCACGTCACATTTACGTTGTCTCTCTCAGTTGGAGGCTGCGCAGTAAAGCTGGCCATCACCGGAAAAGTGCTTCTAATAGCCTTCACTGGTCTCCTTCCAGAGCAACAGGGTCTGTTGGTCCATTATATACTGTCTATGCTAGATTATAACGTTCTCTTAATACATCCGTGGATGTATTAAGTATAACTTTCACCACTGCTCATTTTATAAAGGCCGCCGCAAGAAAACGTGTCTTTGCTTTACATTGTATAATGTGCTGTTGGATTGCTTTTTATTTTGCATGATTGCAGCGCGCTAGCAGCGTGCTAACGTTAGCTAGCTCTAACATCGGCAGTCAAACAAACATCAATGATCCAATGTCTTTTTGATAATCTATACATTTTTCTTGCAGTAGCCTTTCTACAATAAGCCGTGGTAAAAGTTACTATAATTCGTTCAAGGAGTTGATAAGCAGACAGATTAGCTAGCTAGTTGCTAAATTGTCTACTTCCACTTTATAAACAGATAGCAGCCATAGCAGCTAACGTTACTTCGCTGCTGGAGCATCAGCTACTTTAGCGATGTTTAACGTTGGCTACATAACATTAGCAATATATCTTGTGTAGAATCCAGAGGGAAGCGTCAGGGAGTAGAGACAAAGTATTTAGATGAAGTTAGCTGGTGTAACCACGGAGATGGGATATGCTCGCTTAGCTTCACCACAGTTGTGTTTTTCAGTGAGCGTGTGTAAGACAGGGTGTAAAAGAGGGGTGTGGAGAGAGCAGTTTTTGGATTTTTTCAAAAAAGTGCGTTTTCAGGCAGTGCGTTTACAGGATTCGTTTGGACGGTCGGCCCAAACGATGCAAAACATGTGCGTTTGAACAAAAAAACGTTTCCGTGTGGATGGCCCCTTAGATGGGACGGGCCATTTAGTGATAATGGGGCAAAGGGCCCACCTGTGGTTTTAGTGGTACCAAGTAGCGGTGTAACCATAGACAGAGCATCAGTGACGTCCCCCATTGAGTTCTAGACTGCCGTTTTGAATCTAAGAGTTTGCATTTTGGCTGTCGCCATCGTGGTATTTTGGAGTCAGAAGTCACCATATTTGGACGAGAGGGCGGAGCTGGGGAGGAGGACGCGGCTAAGCCAGTGTCTCAATCGTTTCAATGGCGATGCGCTAAGCTAAACGCTACAGAAGAAAAGTCGCCGTTCATCTGCATGTACGGCAGTACAGAGCTGGTTGAAAATAAGTTAGCAGCTAAATCTAGCGCTAGCTAGCCTTGGTTGGCAGGGTGCTCCTTTTGTGCGGCCAAAATCTTTCAATTAGCTTTGATGAAGTGAAAACACACAGTGAGAAGGTCAAAGTTTAAGATGAAAACACTGACAACACCCAAAAACAAATTCACAGCTATTTTTATGTGCACAGTTAGCATGGTTAGCATTGCTAAGCCTCTGTCCTGATTGACAGGTCCTAAAGCATCCCCTACTTGCAAAACTTGAGCGCTGTCTTCCCTTTCTCCCGTTCTCCTCCTCTCCAGCCTCCAAATTATCTTCTGCAGCATTTAATTAAACATATGCGTAAAAGCATTTAACAACGTTTTGTGTGGTTTTTTTTGTTTTGTTTTTTTACAAACCAAGATTTAAATGGTTTATTATCGGTTGCAAATATCGATCATCAGTCTTCCTGATCGTAAAAATCGTTATCGGGCCTGAAAAAAACCTTGGCCGATCCTTAATTTGGACCCTGCCGTTATGGTTCACACAAGATGACGAGGTTATTGAAGCAGATCTTTAGTAGCATAACTGAGAGACTGCTTAAACTGAAGAATTTTTTATTTTTGTTTATCCTTTTTATTCACTCAATACTAGGGGTGCCAGGGTTCTCCAAGTCCACAAATCGATTTGCCTTTGGATCTTTTTGGTCATGATTCAATTTTGGATTGAAATATTTTCTTTTCAGCAGTGACGCCAATTCCACAAAAATAATAATTTGTAATTTCGGTGGACTGTAGAAACTCAATTGCCCTTCGGGGATAAATAAAGCTATCTGTATCTGTGTAAGAGCCACCAGAAGGCAGAAGGGTACTTTACGACAACAGTTTGAGTTTCTTAAAATTAACCAAGTGCAACTGAATGCACCAATAGTTTTAACGAGTTGAACATGAACGCACCATGGAGTCCCGTCAGATACCAAGCTTTACCTTGGTTGTATTTTTTTTTTTTTTTTTTACAAAACTCACTCATGAGGAAGGCAAAATGTTGCCATACGGTGACTTCAGGGAAGCAGGAGGATTTTCCAGTTCACTTGTTTCTCCGTCGTCACAGACTCTGTCAGTGGTCATGTCTGAAAAAATGTACAGCTTCAGGGTACTACTTGTTTTTTCTTCAGACATGCGCATGTAGGCGAAATAGGGCAGACGCGGTGGTGGTGAGAAAAAAAAAAAAAAAATACTGGGGGAATGGCATATCCTGCTTTTGATTTCAATAGTTGAAATCGAAAGCTCATTTTTGATCGATTTTCAATTTGAAATCGTGACACCCCTACCTAATACTGCGTGTTTTTCTTCATTCTCTACCACTGGGCACACACACACGGGCGCGCACACGGGCGCGCACACGGGCACACACACGGGCACACACACACACACACACACACACACACACACACACACACACACACACACACACACACACACACACACACACACACACACACACACACACACACACACACACACACTAGGGGCAGCCCTTCAGACAAACACATTTACACAATAATCCTATTAGAGAGAGAAAGTGCTCTCTCTCTCTTGCTCTCTTTATCCGCCAATACTCCCACAATCTGGCACCGCCTCTCCCTCTCCCCCTCCATCCACTGTCAATGCTGGTCAATATGCTGCCATCTCTGCTCACTTTTGTATTCTAATTCAAACAGGCTTTGCTGCAGCCATGAGCAATCAGTGTCCAACAATGGCAGCAGAGAGCTCGATACTGTGTCACATTCGTTTTCGGGCACAGAGCGATGGAGGCGACGTGCTGGTCTGACTGTGCTGCCGTGCGAGCAGCACTGCTGCTACTTCTCCACTCTATAGCCTGTCAACATTATCTCATAGCTCCGTCTCTATTTGCCTCGCTCTAATGTCCTTTCCGTCCTCTGAACACCCCACCCCCCTCTGCCCACCCACAGGCAAGCTAACAGCTAAAGATTAGGGCTGCATCACTTCATAAATGATGCTACACTATGGCAGATGAAAGATGACATGCGACGGACATGTTTGAAGTGTCTGCAAATGCAAGGGAGTTACTGAATACTAAAAATCTCAAAAAATAATCTTCAAAACATACTTTTTTAATGAAAAAAAAAAATGGTATTGGACAGGAAAGGTCATCCATCTCACATGATAAAAATGAGGCAATTCAATGTCATTTGTTGGCATGAGTTACTAGAGAAGCAGAGTGGAGCTTTCTGGCACAACTTGACCGACTTCCAAGGTGCATGGAGCAGGGCAAACGTCTGAAGAGGTCAAAACCCCATTTACATTTTTAAAGAATATGATTTTAATTTCAAATGTTGTCTTTAAATGTGTTTTATGATGACCCTGGCGAAGGTCACAAGCAGAAACACGTAAGTAAGTCAAATTTATTTATAGAGGGCAATTAAAAAAATCACAAAGTGTTTTACATAAAACATACAAGATGATACACATTAAAACACAGTACGCAATTTATGCGCAACAAGCTGGTCCGACAATAAAGTTTTATACAAACTGTTGCTTGAGTTCAGACCTATTGGGTGGGAGTTAACCCTAATTACAGGCGTTGCTACTAGATCCCCACCCTTACGTTATGTCAGCCAGTAAAGGTTATTTAAAAGGAGTACTCCAGCAATTTGCTTTAACACATGCATGATGCTGGGAGGCATACAAGAGACCGTCATAAAAAGGAAATTGAAGCAGCAGATGCTGAGACCTGAGATCCTGACTTTTAATCTCTAGTATGGGTCAAGCTTAAGCTTATTTGCTGTTTATTAAGCCAGGCAAAACATTTGAAGCTGCAACCGGTTTGTTAATACATTGATCTTTGCTTATCAGAAAGTGGAAGTGGTAGTAAAAAGGGTTTGATAAAAGAGATTTCTATGTGACTAGACTAGTGCTGTCACTATGTCGCTATTTAGCCAACCAGCAACCAGATCCAGAATGGACCCAGCTATCTATCGGAACCCTACTGTTGAAAGATCAGGTTGGCAGTGGGTAGGGTTGGGTACCGAAACAAGTTTTTGCTGTTGGTCATTGTTACATTTTAATGAAATCATTTAAATTTGACCATATGGCCTTAGCAATACACAAGCCGTGCTCTTCTTTTTTTTTCGTATCGATTCAGGCACCGGCACTGTTTTAAAAGTATCGTTTTAGAGCAGTGGGATGCAGCCAGGTCTAGGCTATGATGTCACGCTAAGTCTCAAAATTCCTTGGCACAATAAGTATCACACCACAGTGTTTCCTCTATGTTGATTTTGTAGTGGCGGCCCGCCATGGCAAAATTTCTGAACGGTATCAGAAATAGGGCAGACGCTCAATGTAGTCACGGTTTCCTTTTTAATTATCCTGCCGACATAATGCAAACCCCCCCCATTGGCTGCTGCTCACGTTGAAATTTAACAAGTAGAACTATTCAGAGGTTATTGGGCCCGTCCAGTTTAACTCCACAAACTGTTGTGTGGATGTAGTTTATTCGACTATTAAACAAACAGCTCCACCAAAAACGCTGGTGCCACAGAGGGAAGCTGGTTATCTGCACACACACTAACATTACACAGAAGTGGTCTAAAATTGGCAAAGTATCCCTTTAAGTCAGGGGTGTCTAACTCAATTTCACTAAGGGCCACACTGGAAAAAGAGAATCACATCAAGGGACATGTATAGTTTATTGACATGCTTTTCATTTAATCGAAAGTCAAATATTTTTGACTGTATTATTGCATGTCTCATATGGCCTTCTCACCTACAATTTGGTCCACTTTAAAGACCTAAAAAGTTAGGAAAGAAAGTTCCTTAGCCATCACAGAGTTTTACAAATCAAGCAAAACAAGGCCTTTCACAGCCTGAACATGCAAACTCACTGGTTCTGTGAGGTAAATGCATTTCTGAGTCTTAAAGTCGGCAAATCTCCCAAATTCAGCTTTGAGCGTTACGCAATCGCAGTTTGAAAACATTTTCCCCGTCTTTTTGGTTTGGCGCACACCAGGCGGGCCAAAATTTGTTATGAACCTAAATTGATATGCGGACCGGATCCAAATCTGCAAGAGACCGGATTTGGCCCGCTGGCCTTGAGTTTGACACGTGTGCTTTAAGCGTACGCTACATTTAGAATATTTTTAGCGATTTACCTCGCAGTCGGACAAGAAACTCAAGCCGTTATCTGTGCTCTCTTCCCAAGCCATCAGACTCCATAGACAAAAACAGTCATTTTAACTCAACATGATTATTTATTCATAATAGTCTATTTGTGACTTTCATTTTTGATTGCCATACTCGATGATGCCTCGCGTCGGGCCGAACGACGCCCCTTTAGCGGTGATATAATCACAACATGTCGTGAGCTATTGGTTAAACATGTGTCTGGGACACAATGACATGTGTCAGCCTGACGCTTCGCCGTCAACTGATTACACGGAGGAAAAATGAGTAGCTCAGACTGCAGCCTTGCACAAACTGCTGTCCTTTCATGTCACAACATCAATGGGAACTGAACAGTTTGTGGATTCTTTCATGTGGGTAATGAGGGATGGGAGCGGGACAAAGATGGAGCCCAAGAGAGCAAAACACAACAACCCTGAGGTGCATATCAACATTTTATTAAGCTAACAGTCTGGTGTGCTACTGTTCGCTAAATGCACACACATATGGGTGTTCGCTGCCTCCATACACAAACTAACAGATGTGCAGTAAAAAAAATAAAGACAAATAACTGAGGCATACCAAACGGCTGATGAACAGTGATATTATTGTTATTTATCAATCAGAGCCTCTGGAAGTGTAAAATCATTTTTTTGAAGAAAAAAAAAAAGGTCACAGTGCTGCAATGTAATTTCCCGCCAGTTTTGTGCCTTTTGGGGGGGGGGGCAGACAGGTAAAACTGAGTGTCTGTATGTGGTATCCATGAAACAATACAATCAACTAGGGCTGTCCTCGACTAAAGAAATTCTTTTTTCTTGGAAATAAGTAATTAAGCATGAATAAGCATAAAAAATGACTAATGGACTAAAGAAATTTAGACCGATTAGTCGACAAATCGACTAAGAGGTGGCAGCCCTACAATCAACCCATCTTAACCCACTTGCTCCATAGGAATTCCCTGTTAGCTCTGTATGCACTAGCGCCCAACTAACGGAGACAGCACTTTTTGACTTTTTGTCCAGCCACTTTCTCTGTGCTGTTAATACTGGTAACAAAGTGGTAATGTCTAAGACATCTAATCTACAACTTCTAGATGTCCATCCTGATGTCCTCAGAATCAGCTGCTGGCAGTACTCTCTGGACAGAGCGTTTGTTTTTAATCTCTTTGCCTCCACAAGTGGACGGTTAGTTCACAGTCGCTACTTTCACGGAGCTCTCCCCACCATGACACACTTTGACTTTGACAGTTTGGGAACCCTGTAGAGCGTTTTCCTCAGAAGAAAATGTACCGTTGTCCGGGAAACATTTTTTTTTACAGTTGTAAAATTTCATGTTGCTCATCGCAGCCAAACATCTACGTTTAAAAAAAAAAAAAATAACAGTGCTGTGTTTAGGATGGAGACAACGGGGGGGGGAAAGACTTGCAGGAATGGACGGTCCAGAGGGAATTAGTCCCTTGTGTGGGTCAAGCTTAGCCTAGAAATCTAGACGCACCCTAGCGGTAGCAAATGTAATTTGCAGCCAGGGTCAGTCTAGCAACTCTCTGTTGGCTTGCAAACTGGGAAAAAACCAAACTCTAGTCAGGCCAATCAAATCGTGTATAGTCGGTGGGCGGGCTTAACATAATGACGGCAGAGTTGGGACGGTTCCGTGTGAATTCCCTGCTACTTGAAAACAAAGACGATGGCTGCTGCTGCTGGCGAACAGCGGTCTTTCGCTTTTCTTTGGGAAAAAGAACAGAACGACACTGAAGTTACTCTTTAAAAAGGAAGATGTGTTCGGAGTTTTGCCAACCGGATACGGCAAAAGTTTAATCCATCAACTAGCGTTGCTCTGCCCGGTTGTAGCGCTATCCTATTGCGTGCAGAGGGAATTTGAAAGACAACCGTTTATCCCGCCCCCTCGGATTGAGCCCTGCCAATGGCTGAGTTCCCAGACCCAACATCTGGATGTGGGTCTGGCTTGTCAGGCTAGGTCAAGCTTAAAAAGTGCTGGATCCTACATTTCCCATCATGCCACTCAACAGTATCTTTTGTTTGACCCTGTAAATCAAACTCCGTAACACTTCCTAAGACAGGCTTCACCCGGATGATGTCATCTGGCTAACCCTCATGACGTCACCAGGGTTATTTTCTCAGACTTGACGGAGCTCTTCCAGAGCCACAGAAGACACTATGCAACGGGTTGTATAATGCATTCTGGATACCATGTGTGCCCCTTCAAGACCAGCTGTAAATGCATAGGTCAGCGTTTAGATGTCATTCTCTAGACCAGGGGTCTGAAAATGTTTTTTAAGCCAAGGACCCCTTAACTGAAAAAGACATGTAGCAGGGACCCCCTACTACATATGTTGTATAAAATGAAGTTGCATATTAAACTGGGCCTACAATAAATTGTAGGGCGGCCTAAAGCCTTTATACTAGGGCTGCAACGATTCCTCGAATAACTTGAATAATTCGATTACAAAAAATGCTCGAAGCAAATTCTTTGCCTCGAAGCTTCGTAAAATCAATGTAATTAAGGTTGTACGGCTCACTGTGTTTCCGCAAGGAGGATTATTACTAGCGCACATGAGTTTGCGCTTCTGCGGACACAACACAAGCACGGACAGTAGGCTATATAAGGTAAAGGTACTTTATTTGTCACATACACATACATGTAGCGAAATTCATATAAACACAAGACGGCCCCGATTACAAATGAAAGAAGACGAAAATAGCGAGGGTCTAAGAGGAGAGACAGGCGAGAGAAAATCACAGATAGTTTGGGATCATTTTAAGCTGCAAACATGCTGCTACATCATCTCCGTAACAAACCTCCTGTGTACTCATCCATTCCACGGAGCCAACCCGACACAAGGTAGCTAACGTCTGCTGCTCTCGTCCACCGCGCTGTTTACACAACTAGCCTACAGCATGCTACTCTGCTAATAGCGATGTTTTACCAACAAGCTAAAACGAAAGCTGTCGGTTTGTAGTCTAACTTTTTATTAGTTTGCTTCTAAATGTTTGGAAACTTAGCTGCTGCTGGAAACACAGCGGCTCCTCCCCCCAGCGTGGCCACTTAATATGCACGTGAATGACGTCATCATGCATTCTTTATTCTTTCACCTCACCATAGATATATCTATAATGCTCCTCACTGTGTATTAGGCTTCTGAAAATGTGTCCCCCAGAACAGTGTAGTTGAGTAGCCCTGCTGTAAACCCTCTGGTCAGTGAACAGCTCTTTTGCATATCCAGTACAAAGAGCCAGAGGCAAGAAGGGGAGTGGGGTGAAAAATATTAACATTTGGGCCACCAAAAATGTACTATTGTAATGTTTTTTGTTTTTTTAAGGGTCTTGGAATTTGGCAATAATTTTTTTTGCTTTTTTTCTAAAAAGGAAACCTGTCTTTTGTATATATACACAAGCTACAGGTTTCCTTTTTTTAGTAAACGGCAATAATAAATATTTACTATTGCTGCTTACTAAGTATTTCTTACAAAGTGTTTCTTATCCGATTACTCGATTAATCGATGGAATAATCGGTAGAATATTCGATTACTAAACTACTACACTTTTTGCATAGAATACTAAGTTTTAAAGAGTCTAATAATTGCTGGCATGATTTTATGAATTATGTTTTAATGTTAAAACATACACGTGGCACACATCTGTGAATGGCCTAAGTAACTACCTTGACTATAGGCCAGTAAGCAGTGGTGGATTTATATTTGCTAATAATATGTTGAATTTATGTTAAGACTTTTTACATATACATACATACACACACACACACACACACACACACACACACACACACACACACACACACACACACACACACACACACACACACACACACACACACACACACACACACATATATATATAAAAATATAAATAATAGTTTGGAGGCTCCTAGGACCCCCTAAGGGGTCCCGGACCCCCCTGTTGAAGATCCCTGCTCTAGATTATCCAGATCAGAGCATGTGAGCAGAGCGGAACGCAAGTGAGTGGCGAGAGCGAGCGGGAGGATTTTGGAAGGAGCGCAGAGCGGAATTTGAAAACATTGGAGCGTCGCCTTAACTCTAGGGATGGGTATCGTTCAAAGTGTTCCGATACCGGTACCAATACCCTGACTTTGATACCTGTTCCTAAACGATACTTTTTTCCCCCAATACCAATTTTATAATTCCAGCCCTCGCCTCCCCTCTATCCTCCTCCTTTCCTGTCCTGTCTCCAGCTGTCCTAACAATAAAAGCCCCCCAAAACCAAAAAAATAAATAAATCATCTTTACAAAAAAAAATAATAATAAAATGTGAGGGTCTCAGTCAATTGATTCCCCGAGTCTTAAAATAAAGGTTTGGACTGAAATAAAATATCTGGCCTCTTTACGTCCCAGATGAAGAGATGCTAGGGACAACACAAGTATATGTGACAGATATGGCAGAAGCTAAGTGGCCCGAGCAAGGCGATATGAATATTTCAACCACATGCTGCTGCCACAACACATACGCTCAGTGCCCCACCCTGCTGCTGGGATCAAATGTCAAGCTGGCTGCCAGACTCAAAGACACGTGCAGCCGTCATGTGTGGGTTGATACACGTCGCTGATGTATGTCAACGACATCTTTCAGGATAGTCTCAAGTTCAGCGCTGACATCACAGGAACCAGGAACAGCAGGATGGTTCACATCAGCTTACTGGTGCACCTGGCATTTGGTACTGGAGTTCTTCGCTGACTTCAGTATTTCTGTTATTCTTGTGAATAAATTGGCCAAAATATGTCCACTGCAATCACAAAGAGTTCAAGGAGAAATCATGTTAACAGATTTTTTTTTTTTTAAAGAGCTATTAATTAGTGCCCGGGAGAAAAATCCCTAGAAGAAGTGCACATCATTTCTCTATTCAGAGTAGCTCGACAGACTGGAATGCTATGCAACCGCAACACATGGTGAGATCGCAGTTTGGACAGCAGCTGCCGTCAGACGTACAAGTACATCAACCTACACAATCTATTTATATGCTTATATTTCAAACTTGAGTGCAAACAAAAAATTCACTGAAGGATGCTGAAAGGCAATCAGGGAAAATGAAATCAGTAACAGAGGACCGGAAAAAGTAAAAGTGGAGCCGCCGAGAGTTATGAAACTTGAAAAAAAAAAAAAGAAGGTATTTTCACACTAAGTTCAAATGTATAGTGTGAGAAATCCGCACTGAACCAAGCAGCGTTTCTGTCGCTTCTGGCAAACCAAAGACGCAAATCGGCCTCAGTGCACTGGAAAACATAATGCTTTTGGAGTGGTGTGGTTTCTTGCTAAAACTTGCTTTCAGAAGAAAAAAAATATGTAAGTAGAAAAAAGAAAATTCTCTGCGCTTCTGCAAACCACAACAATATGGTGCAACCAGGGCAGGACAGGTCAGTGTAGAGAAAAAAAGATGCACCTTATTAAATAAAAAAAACTAAGAAGACATCTGTGCTGCACAAGCGATAGATAGATAGATTTTTTTTCCCCCCACTAATAGACTAAAAAAATACATGCAATGCATATACAGAAGTTTACTCCTTGACGCAGCGGGCTTGGGTTCGACTCCGACCTGCGGCCCCTTTGCTGCATGTCATTCCCCTCCCTCTCTCTCCCCCCTTTCATTTCTTCAGCTGTCCTGTCAATAAAGGCCTAAAAATGCCCAAAAAAAAACCACAACAACTAAACAAAAATAATATGGTTGTTACTCAAACACACTGCCAGGGTTGGTGAAACGTTCCTTTGGCTGAAGCCATATCTTTCTGGGTTGTTTTTGTTAAGAGGTACAAAAAGCCCACCATTGCTGATAGAGTTTGAAGACTCCATTGCGGATGAATTGCATGAAAAGAAAAAGAAAATACAACCCCAAAAGAGATTCAGTTTACAATAAAAAACAGGGGAAAGCAGCACACCCCTTACACTGGTGAAGCTCAAACCACTAACCAGGGGATGTTTTGACATTGTTGATTGATAAATACTTACAATTATCTATTCATTTCTTAACCTTTATCCCCCCAAGCCACCACTGGTCAATTCGACGATGTAAATACACACACTGTCACCCAACCTTAACCGAGACAACGGCCTGGCCGTGGTTAGACTGTCTGACCTCAAAGTGCTGCTGTCTTTCCTGTGGATTTCCTTTTCTCTTAAGTCTGAGTGTGTGATAGAAAAATGGAATAAATTGTATCCAGAGCATATAGTTAGAAGCATAACTAAACTTTTGAATAAGTGCATACTGTAGACACACACTCTTTTTTTCTGTGCGTTTTGTTGCAGTCTTATTTCTGTGTTTTTAATTATTTCTTTTCCTCTTCCCTGTTGTGTGATGTGTTCCCCCCGTTTCCCAAAAAATAATAAAAAAAAATGTGTATGTAGTACGATCCTATATAGTACGAGAATGCTTTTTGCACTTGACACTAAGAAAAGTACTACAATACAGTAAATAAAAAAGTCTGAGTGTGCAACCAATATATAACCACATGGCAAGAAAAACACGGAAATAGTTCCATTTTTGTCATCAAAATCACAAAGTCCTATTTCTCGCTTAAGGCCGGGACACACAGGGCCGATTATCGGCCGTTGGGACAGTCTGGCGAGGTCGGTGACTCGAGTCTGTTCGGTGTGTTCCGTGCCGTCGTCAGTCTGGGGGGCTGTCGGCGTTCATTTTGGCCGACCTGACATGTTCAGTCGGAGGCGGGGCAGTCGGGACTCACCCGGAAATGGGGAGCGGAATGAGCGTGACTAGAGTCTCTCAAAATCTGACGAAAATCTTTTAAACTGACCTTTGTTGATCGGAAATGAAGACAGATTCAGCAACTGCACGGCCTATTTCTCACTTAAAATGTTTTTAAGAAACATGTTTCGGTGAACTATTTTAGTCCAATATGAGATCGTATTCTGAACGAGCCGCCATGACAGTCTGGCTTTGAATTTCCGGAGAAAACAAACCCATGTGACGCGTTCCTCCAATCAGCTGCCGGTTTTCATTTCTTGGGCAACAACCATAGACTGTTACAGTCTATGGCAACAATACAGAGTAGCGCCGCCTGCTGCTATGGAGACGTATTACGTTTCTCAAGTCGGTGTCGCCTCACTGTTCCGAGGCAGTTTTTTGGACCTCGGGGACCCGACTGATCATCTCGACTGGCTTTTCTGTCGACGGTCGGCCGTCTGGCTGGTGTATCCTGGCTATTAGTCAATTAGTCGACTAATCGGTCGTTTTGGTCTTAGTCAACTAAGATTTATTTAGTCGATTAGTCATGTTTTATGCTTTTTTCATGCTGAATGACTTATTTCCAAGAAACGTATGAGCACATCTCCAGTAAACACAAGAATTAAAGTCGTGCTTTTGCATGACTCTTTGCGGAGAAACTCAGATTTACAGATCTGTCGATTAAATCAACTAATCGATTAGTCGATACAATTGAATGAGCATTAGTCGACTAAGAATTTCTTCAATCGAGCACAGCCCTACTTGTGTCATATCACAATACTATGTACGATATCCAAAAATGTCAGAGGATATCTAGCCTCATAGATCAATGTTGGTTATAATATTGATACATTGCCCAAGCCCAAGTCCTGAAATGCATTCAGGAGCCATCGCCTCCACAACGGACCCTCTCCAGGCTGATAATATCTTGACCCACATCTAGAACATCTGATCACGAGACCAAACGCTATCTAAATCAGTCATCAATGACAATGATGATGGTGCATTTTGACCAGATCAATGGCTTGAGAGGCCTAAGCCTCCGATGTGCGTGATAGGACTCTGACAAAACACGCCTGGATTTGTATAATGCTCCAAAGCCCACAAGGGCAGACCTACAGGAGTGATTTTACATGAGGCTGAATGACCCCTGCAACACAAATTTAACAGCCATCAATAATTAACTCGGGCTCATGAGCTTGCTTGCTTGCTGCTGGAGGGGGAGAGAGAAGACTGCCATTGTCTATATTCAAGATGCGGCCCACACGCTCACTTTAAAAAGGCCATACACGTGATAAAAATGCACATTTGTTCCCCCCCCCCCCATCCCCATCAAGCTTTGTGCTGCAGAACGCCTTGATGTTGAGGCTTGATTTAGTTTCGTGAGTGACATTCCACTCCGCTGTCACGCCAAACTCAATTCAAATTCCGGGATGTTTTATTTGTTTACTTGAGCCGTGGCGAGTTTACATGCCGGGTACAACATGGAAAAGCTTGCTCGGCATCATTAACACATGACCTATAATACGTAGATGATTAATTAAACCATGCAACGCTATATTCAGCACAAGTTGGACTTTTGTCGTTGCGTTGGTACACCCACCTCCCGCCATCAGTGGGAGATTGTGGCGGACAGCGGTTCTGAAACATGGACATTATAGCCTACTAACAATGACTAATTTCGTCCATTGATAGATTATAGGCTATTTCCCACAAGGAGCTATAGCTACTGCTTTTTTTTATTTATTTTTTAAATGGCTGTTTAGCTGTTATAATGATATACGTGAATTTACCAGTAAGCAAGTTCTTATATGGAAATGCCACTCATTAGGGCGCAGACTGGGAACCAAGGGTATTTCTGCATCCTGACAACTAGCTTAACATTACGGGGCTAAAAACGACAGTGTTCGAGAGGTAACAGGATGGTGCCACGCTTCTCCACTCCCAGTGCCTCTTCTCATGGGAGGCGCCTCCATCCACCATGAAGATGAGGGATGCTGCGAGGGAGGATTGGGGGTAACCTGGCGAGCCAAGCTTCAGCCCACACACACTGATACTGGGTGCAATAGGTGGGTGGGTGCTGCTAGCATCCGGCTAAGATGAGCAGGTTAGCTGCATTCCAGCAAAGAGACGGCAATTTAGACCGACAGGTGCAACAGCATCATCATCCAGCCGTGCGCTGCCTCCTCGTACCGCTCCTTCCACCTTGACATATCCAAAGAAACAAGCCCGAGCCAACAACCAATACTCAAGTGAGTGGGACGAAAACACGCCTGAATTCATAGCTATTTTTCAATATTTAAAAATGTTGGTATCGTGTGAGCGAATAAGTGGCGAGCTAGCTAAAATCCCGCCTCGGCACAGCGACCAAACGAACCGCTGTGTTAGCCTTCGTCGCTGGGTCGGCTGCCTCCCTCTGCTCTGAGATAAGGGCATCGAATAAAACAGCCAAGCAGGAGGAAAACACAAGCGTGTATGTTGTTCGACTCACCTCTCTGCCATTTTCCCCGGACGGTTCTTAAAATCCGTTTAGAATAAATCCCACAGCGGCTCCCATGTTGCCGAAATTGCGATCGCCGCAGTCAACGAGTCACTCCTTCCAGACCAGTGTCAAGATATCAACAATGGCGAACACCACATCCGATCTTTACCTTCACAATAAAAGCTTCTTACCAATTGTGTCAGTGTGGCACCTGTTATATAGAAATAAATGAGATACGGTATTAGACATACAATACAACTATAATGTTTTAATGTCAAGCACTTAGTCTATATACAGGTACCTTGAAAACCTCAATTTACTGTTTTAAAACACAACCAGTCATTAATTACCTTGCAGCACACAGCTCTACAAAAATACAATTATACATTTAATGGAGAGCATTTTATCCTTAAAAGAGTGTCTATTTAAAAAAAAAAAAAATCTAATACACAATGTATTGATACTAGCCATCTTACTTTGATGTCGTCTGTATTACAAATAATTTTGAACACATTCATGTCAGTCTTGAAAGCTGTTATAACAAGATGACCATACTCAGTGTATTTTATTAAGCCACGCTACATACCTGTTTAGCCGACCTATGTAATGCTTTGTAGATTGCTTTCTTTTGATTTTCTATCTCAATCTTTTAAATGTGTTTGTTTTAATTTAATTATATTTGCCTTTTTAACTGCATTTTTGCTTGTTTTAACTGTAAGGTGTCTTTAAGTGCTATGAAAGGCACCCATAAATAAAATGTATTATTATTATTATTATTATTAATATTAATATTAGAATCAGAAATCAGAATCAGAAATGAATATGTAAAATAATCCCAACATAAACATGGCAGCATGTGAGCTGCAATGTAGGCTATGCTTTATCTTGATATTTTTTTCTAATAACAGCAACATGGATGTTAAGCTTACACTGTCACATCAGAAGGTAAAGGGCCAGTCAGCAGTAGTTACTGTATACCACTAAAATGTTCTGCACTTTCATCATAGAGTCCGAGTCGGCCAAAGTTAAGACGAAAATGCAATTACCGACAATGTTCGCCTCAATTATTTTATTCTGAAGGTAACATTCAATAGCTTCTGGTAGTCGTTATGCTAATTTCAGCTAACTTGAGCAAAAGCGACCGCGCACCGCCTGTTTAAAGAGGTGATGCATTCATGTTAAATGTAAAGGACTGCATATGAGATTCTTTTTAGTAATGTAGCCCATTGCTCACCAGAGAGTTCAGGCGGTACATTTGTATTACTTTGTCAGGGTTTAGGGGACGGCATTCAGTCCCAGCATGCTCTGGGGCACCATGGACATGTCTTCAATGCATCACAGGGCTACCACAGAAAACACAGACACTCCCATTCATACCCTAGCTAGTTGAGAACTAGTTGGAGACATCCACCCATGTGACTGATGAAACTCATGAGAAAACAGGTAAAGTATGTAAACTCACAATAAACAAGAAATCAAACAAAGTCATGGATAAACTCCTTTTTTTTTTAAATCAGAATACAGCATAGAGAATCTGCTTAGAAATATAGGAAATAGTGGATAGGCTAGAACAACACAAGGCAATTCTGCTAAAATAAAAAGTCACATTCATTATTAGTTTCACTTGTTTTCATTTTAAACAAATTGTATATCTGAATTCAATACACATTTTCTTTAGGCTCAGTCTGCCACTTTAAAAAAAAAAAAAAAAAAATTCCAGTGCTGGTTTTTGTGGTATCAGAATTTTGCATAGTCGTCATGGAAACATTAATTGGTCATGTGACAAGGGCTGGGAAAGATTGGCAGAACAGGCAGCCAAGTGACAGTAGTCTGATGATCCGATGTAAATCACAATTGTCAGATTGACAGCACTCGAGCCAATTTGATTTGGGGGGAGGGGGGGGGGATCTTAATTCAGGGAGGAGCGGTACCACCCCGTGTCCCCCTTCTAGCCCCGCCCCAGGAACACAGCTCTTAAAGTGCTGCAACATGAGCATTTGACAGGCACGATTCTACTCACCTCTACCTCTCCCTGAATTCTCAGACAAAACACAAGTCCTGTTTAATCCTAATAGCATCACATCACAGGTACAGCTTGCTTTCAACTTTTTACCAAAACCAAGATCCAGGAACTTGTTGCTTTCGATTTTGAACATTGTCACACTTTTTTTTCCACAATATCTTTTATCTTCCACATACGTTGTGCTTACATGTTGCACTTACTGTACATATGGCTCTTTGTAGTTTGTCTTATTTGAAGCGAATGTACTTCTATGTGATTCTTGCTGTTCTGAGTTTGTACTTTCATGGTCAAATGCACTTATAGACCTTTTTCACAGCAGATGTGTTGACATGTCATGGTAGGAAAAGCACAGGTGTATTCAAAACCATTAATGATGGCTGTATTCCACTTAGGAGATGCCCTCGTATCGTGCATCCTGACTCACTGAAATAGCTCACTGGGACACTTGCTGGATTTGAGCCATCGTTAAGGTTATCAATTTCAGCTGTGCTTTTCCTACTATGACAAGTCAAAATGTCTGCTGTGAAAAAGGTCCATTGGAAGTCGCTTTGGATAAAGCGTCAGCTAAATGAAACGTTATTTTTATGTAAGTGCAAAAATAAAAGATACTTTTAAATGATGGTCTGTTTTTTTCTTACCATGCCTTAGAGTCATTATTCACGGTTTTGTCCAAACCTGCCTTCTAACTCCCAGTTTACAAGTCTTAATGAATTATTGTTACAGTAATGTCTGTCCACCTGTAAAACTTAAAAACAAGGCTGGGCCTATAGGTGCCACAACAGCAAATATTCAACCTAATGTGGACCGTTGACTGGTTTAAAGCATCGGAACGTTTTTTCATGTTTGTTTTTTTTGTCGTCTAAAGTGCTATTCACACGGGACACGTATTACCAGGGGACCTCATGTGATTTACAAATTACACCCCACGTCTGTGTTTTGTGTGCCGCATTCACAGGGGATAAGCAAAGTCTGTTTTTACTCAAATTTACATTGACATTATGCACTAGGGATCGACAGACACTGTTTTTTCAAGGCCAATACCGATTATTAGTAGTTAATAAAACCGATGTGCTGATTTGGAACCAATATGCATATACAGTGAAAATTAAAATCTTTAAGTCAAAATTACGGTTTTGGAATGTTACAAACTCCAACACAAAACTTTGTTTAGATGCTTAAAGCAATTATTTAATAAATTAGAAACTTTCAGCATAATACCCAGTAACAGAGAGTCAGATAGTGTTGTGGGCGGGACATTAAAGGTGCACTATGAGTTCCTGCATGGTTTCAGCGCGATTTCATTTTTGTCTCAAATCGTAGGCATCTCTCCTTGATCCGCTAGCTGCCTGCCCCCCTGAATACACTGTGATAAAGCCCGGTCTCGGGAGACAACACAGGGGTCGTAAACGTCAAACAAAAGCTAGGGGCACAGGCTGTGCACCAAAATACAACAAACCACTCCAGCCAATCACCGACTTTATCTATGTTCGTTACAGTTAGTCAGTCAGTCATGACAGTTACAGAAACAAGGGGGGGAGGGGCGAGCTTGCTCTGTTTTGTTTGGTATTTACTTGGAACGTCAACAGAAGTGACCATGCAGGAACTCATAGTGCACCTTTAAGTCAGACTCAGTGGCGAGCGAAACCGAAGCCGAGGGACAGACACAGAGCTGTAGCCGAGTCAAAGTAGCACACTTTTTAATTCATTAACTTAATTTTTTATCAGACAAATAAAACGCGATACAGATAATCTGCAAACATATAAATATATATATTACTATATGTATATAACATATAGTATATATATATATATATATATATATATATATATATATATATATATATATATATATATATATGGCACGCATGCTCTCTGCCAGGTGAGCTACCCAGGCGCCCCAGGAACAGGATTTCTAACGTTCAATGAATTTGATTAGTGGGAGTTTTATCATACTATAAACAATACGAGAATTAAAGTTATATAGTCGTTTTTTTGTTGTTTATAAATCTATTGTTGCAGAAAGCTGCACGGAGCATCTTGACGCAACTTCTAAAAATGTGGCCTTCATTTCCCAGAAATACTCTCTCTAAAGTTTCGTGAGCGGGAGCCGATATACTTGGTTCAGTTGTCGAAATGATTGTTGTGCCTCTTAAACACCACCATGACATTATCTCCCCCCGCTACGCCCTGCTATGCCCTGCAGTGCCCTGCTACGCCATGAACTACTACAACTACTAGTTCCATTATCTTTATTGTGACTATAAATGCAACTGGTCATCACACCCCCAACCGGCACCGGCAGACAATCGCCAACCAATAGCCTGGGTCTGTCCGAGGTTTCTCCCTAAAAGGAAGTTTTCCTCACCACTCAAGGTTTCTGCCTAAAAGGGAGTTTTTCCTCACTGTCACTAAATGCTCGCTATTGTGGGAATTACTGGAATTGTTGGGTCTTTGTAAGTTATAGAGTGTGGTCTAGACCTACTCTATCTTTAAAGTGTCTCGAGATAATTCTTGTTATGATTTGATACTATAAATAACATTGAATTGAATCTATAATTGCCAACGCAGCCAATACCACCACAGAGATGCTGTTTCATACCGGATTAATATTATCACATGACCTCTGTGTTTGGCCACATATGGTCGGTAATTTGCGGCGGAATTTTTACTTGACAAATTACAGACGTGGCAGATTTGACAGGATTTAGATCACAGACAACCTCCGTAATTATTACAAAGTACTAGAGGTCCCCAGGTAATACTTGTTTACACTACTTTTATTTTATTTTATCTATATGAGAGTGCATACATCAGAAAGCCACCAGTTTATTGTCACTTATCAGCTAGCATCAACTTACTCCTGTTCATACTTAGATATATTATATCAGCAACCAGGGCTTTTAAATTGACACCCGCCAATTATTGGCTGGTAGAACATTGTCAAGTTACAATCCAATTTGGCCGATGATGAATAAAGCAAAGCGTCTGTTTTAATCCGCCGGCTGCAGAAACGATCCGACAAGTCAGTGTTTACAGATTAGTCTGTTTTCCAGCAAGACGTTTGGGCGGTTTGGTGTAAGTTTGGCTTGGAAGTGAATGGAATGGCGCGAAACAAACCAGAGGAGCTAAGAAATGAAGCTAAGCGTAAATTCTTTCATTAAGACTTCAATAACTTCAATCACCGCTCTCTCTTCCTAAAACTTTTTCAGTAAACCAACCAGAATTGGCCTCGAAATTCATGATCCAATCACAGCATTACATCCCCGTTTTAAATCTGTTTCTCTACTGCTGTTAGCTGCTGTCATTTCAGGCAAAGCGTGCGTGTGTGTGTGTGTGTGTGTGTGTGTGTGTGTGTGTGTGTGTGTGTGTGTGTGTGTGCGTGCGTGTGCTGATTGCGGCCCCAAGTGGACATTTGCAGAACTTCAGCTGCCTGTCCCAACTAGGCTTTTTTTATTATTATTTTATTGCTGAGCGAATTAATCCGGGATTACATTAAAACATCCTACTTTATAAATATAAAATATTTAGAAAAGCCATGTCATTTTTTTTGTAAGCCTAGTTTAAAAAAACAAAAACATTATGTATTTCTGCAGTTATGTATTAGGTTTATCCCATTCTATTTCATCCCAAATGTACCTACCTGTTGATTACCTGCTCTGGTTTATTTTTGACTGTCAGTTATGGGCCTTCTACGTTCTAAATGGGCATATCTATTATCGCTATAAGGTCACTATAACGCACTCTATTATGACATAAATTCTTATGTCAAACTTTAAATGTTTCTATAGTTAACATGCTTTTGGACAGAGCCACTACAGGATGATTGCTTGGAGCAATGATAGATACCAAGTTGCACTGCAAACCAATTAATATGATTTCATCTAAAGTAGCAACAAATAGGGGACACTGACGAAACAAGATAGCTGCTGGGTTTTAGCACTGCGTTACAAGGATCTATCAGTCATGAAAGAGATGTATAATAGATACACAGATTGCCTTTTTGCAAGCCATTGCCATTCTCAGTGTTTTCCACTTTTCAGCCAACTTAGCCCCATACACAACTACCAAACCAGAACTTTCATATTAGAGTTCCACATCAGGTCCAATAATCTATAAATGAATTCCCAAAATGTTGTTATCAGATGATTGCATGATTGGCGCCGGGAGTATATATATATATATATATATATATATATTGCTTGTTGCTGTATGATTATTTTCTTCCTTTATTTCCTGTTGGAATAAGCTTATCGCAATCAACTCAGATTTTTTGTTTTACATTTACATTTTTGATTTTGTAATGTAAATAAAAAGACATACAAATAGCCTAAATATTACTACAAATACACCAGCAAATGCCAAGGCACTTAGTTTGTGCCTGTCTATTTCCTTTATGATTAACAAAGTCTTAATGCTGGACTGTGCAAGACCTCATAGGGATGAAAAACCCCAGACATCATGATCACAGACAGGTTAGTCTATATCGACGATGTTCCACTTCCGGGATTGCTCCGCTGCCGCCGGAAGTTCAGCCGATTTCTGAGGACTATGGTTAACTGCTCCTAAGATCTCTGCAGGGTAAATCCAGACAGCTAGCTAGACTATCCGTCCAATCTGAGTTTTCTATGTTGCATGACTAAAACAACTTTCGAACGTGCACATGTTCCCGAAAACAAGTTCCTTCC
Organism: Perca schrenkii; assembly: GCA_025617405.1. Classification (NCBI taxonomy): domain Eukaryota; kingdom Metazoa; phylum Chordata; class Actinopteri; order Perciformes; family Percidae; genus Perca; species Perca schrenkii. Next base: position 7,093,651 of record CM046795.1, read on the forward strand.
CGAGGCTATTTTGCAGAGGCGCCGTTGCTCCGTCCAGCGCTTAGTGCCGCCCAATGACGATTGTGATTGGTTTTTAAAAGAAATGCCAATAAACCAGAGCACGTTTTTCTCCAATCCCGGAATGCTGTACTCCCCCGCAGCGCTGTAGAGGAAGGTCTAGCAATGCTTCAGGCGTGTAAGATAGTCCTGTTCTTCTCTTAAAGAGGCTGTACTCAAAATGCTGACAAGAAACAGCTGGCTGAGATTGCCTCCATGTGGTTCTCACAGGTTCCCCAATACCTGAAATAAAAAGTGGCAACTTCTGGGCCTGAGAAATGAAGCCACTGCATTCTATTTAATTTCTCCACTGGCTCCAAAAGAAGTCCGATTAACGTCTCACTTGATTTATTACCTTAGTAAACATTTTCCAAACAGGTTTCTGGTCTCAATCGCTAGATTCAAGTCTTCTTCAATACAGCATGACATTTATTTTGTAAAATGATGGTCCTATTTATGTTAAAACAATAAAGCAGGGGATGTTTTAAGGGCGGAGCTACACACGGACCTGTCAGTCAGAGGCTTAGCAATGCTAACCATGGCACTGTGGACATATACATGTGAAGATTTTAACTTGTTTTGGGGAGATGTCCGTGTTTTTGTCTTAAACTTTGATCCTCTCACTTTGTGTTTGTGTGTGTGTGTGTCTGTCTGTGTCTGTGTCTGTGTTGTTGTTGCATTGAACAGCCAAAGAACTTATATGTCTCTGTGGTAATTACACTGTTTGAAATAGATTAGTACAGAAAAATACTTTGCACATGCGTTGGAGGGGGACAAGCAGGTCAAAAGTTGCAAAGAAGACTCCCACACAAAAAAATATATAAAGTTTAATTATAGGCAACGTTTGGGTACTAGACCATCTCCAGGCAAATGGTGTTACATCCTGAGAAGCAGGAGGTTTCTTCTGCACCAATCAACAACTTCCACATGAATACATAACATTCATTCACATATCCATTAATATAGATACAGCTTAAACTTCAATGCAACCCCTTTATGGTAACCATATATATATATATATATATATATATATATATATATATATATATATATATATATATATATATATATATATATATATAATACCAGAACAATCTATAGTACATGGATGTTGATTTCTACATAATGAATCCACACAAATTATGTGGAGCATTCATATTCAGGCATATTTCCAAAACCTGCTGGTACCTTATCCATTAAGAGGAAAAATATTAAAATAAACACAACAAGAGTCATCTAAAAAAAATCATCTAAGGGCAATAACTTCATACTTTACATTACTTTTTGTGTTAAAGAAAGACACACTGACTTTTTCGGGGAGTAAACCCCTACACGTGGGCGTGCACTCCACCAGGCGAGCCAACCAGGCGCCCATAAATAAACTACTTTAAAATAGATTTTCATCAGGGCTAAATTACATTGTATCAGATCGGTGCATAAACTCCAGTACTCGCCCATAACGATACCAGCTTTTTAGGCAGTATCAGAGGCTTTTCCGATACTGGTATCGGTATTTGAACATCTCTAATATCGGTGACGCTGTTTTAGCTGTATTTGCCATCACCAGGCTCCAGACATGCCTCCTGTAGAGTGTTGGTATTCTGACACCTTGATGTTTGCGTTTACACAGCCTTTTGTATGACTGGAGGATCTCAACGTGCCATCACGTCAGGTTTATTTCACCACCACACATTGTTCTTGTCTGTTCTTGTTTTTCTCACCATTCCATTGTGTCACAAAAGTAATGTCTAACCAGGATTCCTCTTGCTTTCTGCCCTCAGTCTCAGCCACCTCCTGCGTCTTAGTTTCACTGCCTGCTTCACTATGAGAGCTGACAGTTGTCACGGTTCTTGTCATGAAAGCCGTGACGGACACATGGGGGCCTCAGCATCCCGCCTGGCGACACATTTCCTGTCCCTGGGCTTCTTGCAGTACTACAGCAACACACTGAGATCAACAGTTTTGTAAGCAGCGTCATGTGAAGGACAACAGTGTGTTGCTGGAGTAGCTGCAGGGGGGGAGGAGAGGAAAGTGCGTGCCATGTACCTTGCATGTACTGTAGTACCATGCTGCTTGGTATGAACTTAGTTTAGTTAAGTTTTTTTTTTTTATCTCAAACAATCAACATACTTTAAAAAAGAAGAAAAAATCAATCATATGTAAATTATTCCAATTCTGGGTAACTGACCTGGTACCAGGTCAGTTACCCAGAATTAGAGTGTACCGTACACAGAGGCTCAGTCTTAGACGCAGCAGCTGCAGGTTTAAATCTGACCTGCAGGCTTTTTTCTGCATGTCATTCCCCCCTCTCTCCCCTTAAAAGTGCAGTGGGTAAGACTTATAAAACTAACTTTCTGTCATATTTGCTGAAATTGACCCTATGTTCCAGTAGAACTACATTAAGCAGTTCATTTAAAAAAAAAGATCTGGCTCCTCTGGCACCACCTACTGCCTGTAGTGGGATTTGCAAAAACCCACCGCTCCCTGTTCAGATGCACCAATCAGGGCCGGGGGGGAGGGTCTAATTGCGTGTCAATCACTGCTCATGCACACAAATTAATTCTCCCTTGTAGGAGACCGTTTGGGCTTTACCAGAAAGAGGGGGTGTTAGGCTTTGGTTCTGACCCAGAAAACAGAGAAACTGACACAGACTAGGAGTACGATTAACAGAAATTGTTTTAATGATAGTTCAGTTCTTTAGGTGACCAAGGAAAGCAAACACGGGGTAGGTTGGCTCTGGGCTGGATAGAGGCTGGGGCAGGCAGGCAGGCAGAGGAATGTCCAAAACTTTCATGCAGCAATCCAAATGAGATGGTTGGAGTTAGGGGTGGGAGATATTGACAAAAATGAATATCTCGATATTTTTTTTCAATATTTCGATATCGATATTCAGACGATATTTTTGAAATCCTTCTAGAAGTTAAAAGAAGCCCTGTTCGGAGGCTATTTCAGTGGTTCTCTTGGGAAAATGTACAAGCAAGATGAAATCATAACATTAAACAAAGGGCTCTGTTCTGTAACATATTGTACACAACCATGTCCTTATTGGAAGCAGTCCTGGAGCTGGGACAAGGCCCGGGTCAGACTAGGTTCTGATAGTCCTTCTACTGGGCTGTATAGTCCTTCTGACCGGGATTTATGCTGGGATCAGGAGTTGGATGTGATCTGACTGGCCCAGGTGAGGGAGAGGTGCAGTTCTGTGTGCTTTTTTGATGTTGGAGTATACATGGTCTAGTGTGTTCTTCCCTCTAGTAACATAATCTACATGCTGGGAGAAAGCTGGAGGGGAACAGACTTTAAGGACGCCTTGTAAAAGTCCCCTGTATCCCGTATCCAGGTGATCGCGCTGCAGTTTGTTCACTATGGTTAGCAGTGAACCAAACTTTTGCTAACGTTAGCATCGGGGGCTATGTAGACGGCAGTGTGCTGTTTTCGTAGTAAATAAAATGGTCAGTATATTACCGACAGGGCTCCAGGTCAGGTGAGCCGTACTGGGCAACGATCCTGCAGTTGGTACTCCATTCATAGTGCACAAAAATGCAGTCCTCCGCCTCTGGCCGTGCCAGAGTTATTTTCTCATTCTGCCGGTAGAGAGCTAGCTCGGCGTGCTAGCGCCGACAACAAGCTGGAGGGCTCCCGGTCAGGCTATATCCTCCGGGATGTTATGAGCCGCCTGGAAGGCTCTCGTAACGGCTGTGTTATATCGTGGTCCTGTATTGATTAGTTCAGTGTGGCTGTACGTACTTGTATAAATATACACCGAGAGGAGAGCCGCTGCGCGATCGCGCACCGCCATCTTTGTTGACATGAGTGAACGTCATAACGCGCAAGGTAAGAACTAGTAGTAGCTTACTCTCATGCGGGACGATCGTGATTTTGTAAAAAAAAAAAAAATACAGTCAAACAAACCCCTACAGTATTAAAATCGCTACATATAATTGTTTAGAAGGTTATAGTGTGCGTTATTTGTTTTTTTCTTTAACTTCCTTCAGCTCTTTTCATGTTTGGGGGGTCGGATTGTACAAATTATGAAATATTCGATATCCCAATTTTGCATATCGTCCAGACAACAATTTGGATATTATCGTCTAAACGATATATCGCCCACCTCTAGTTGGAGTGAAGGAGTGAGTAGAGCTGGCAACAAGGCACACCACGGCAGCAGGTCTCGCGGTGTAGGTCTGAACAGGAACAAAAAAACAGGACGTTAACAAAAACCACAAGGTAACAACTCAAAGACCGACCGACCGACCGACCGACCGACCGACCGACCGACCGACCGACCGACCGACCGACCGACTTCAACTTGGGAGCCTAGTTACCAAATGATCTGGCACGAGGAGAGCCAAGCCCAGGAATATATACTGCAGATTTGGTGAGTGAAATTGGAAGCAGCTGTGCAGGTAATTATCAGTGGGATTGCCAGCAGCTGCGCAGAGAGGTAGATTTCCAGGCACGCCCCTTGACCAACTTCCAGGAGAGTTTGTCGAACACACATACAGACACCCCACACACAGTGGGGACAAACACACATACACACACCACGGACACAGTGGGGACAAAACAAGGGGAGAGAGGCACACAGAACGGGGAGAACAGCTGCCCACATAACAGGGGGAGGGACTGAGAAGTTGTCGATGTTAAAATGTTTTGGCTAAGTCCTGGATATTCACAGTCCTACCTACAGCACCTTAATGGCTAAGCTGGCCTGTCATAATAAATGCCTAAAAATGCCACACAAAAAATCTTCAGAAAAAAAAGAAAAGAAATTCTGTCCGATTCCATCAAACAACAAAAAAAGTATGAGTTTGAGAAAGAAGCAGGCAGATACTGTACATAATGCTCATAAAGTCCTGCCCCAACTTTACAATATCATATTATTATAGGGAAAAAAACAAATAGATACGCATATACAGCATACAAAAATTGTAAGTCATACAATAACTTACAATAATACAATAACATCCAACTATACACTGTGTGTACATTCCCAGGCCTTAAAAAGTACAAAAAGAGTCCTTGTTAGTCTTAACCCCCCTGTTATCTACCAGGCAAGGGACGAGCAATGCTAAGGAGGTTTTTAGTCTGTTGGTTACCAGGATATCTTCAAACTACTGAACAGACTTCAGTGACCACCCCTCCCCCCCCCTTCCTTCCTTCTCTGCATTTCTTTCCTTCCCTACATACTTCCCTTTCTACTGTCTTCTCTCCTTCCTTCCCTTTTTCCATCCTTCCTTATTTATTCTTCCTTTATTTTTCTTTCCATTCTTCCTTCCTACCCTCTTCTTTATATCCTTGCCTCCTTTCTTTCATCCTTCTTTCCTTCCCTCATCTTCTTTTTGTTCCCTACTTCATTTCCTACGTACTTCCCTCCTTATACTTAGAGCTGCAAAGATGAATCGATTAGTTGTCAACTATTAAATTAATCACCAACTATTTCATCCTTCCTTCCTTTCTTCTGCCTTCCTTCCTTTTCTTTTCCATCCTTGCCTCTTTTCTATCATCCTTATTTCCTTTCCTTCGTCTTCTTTCCTTCCCTCCTTAAAAGTTGCTCTGGTTATTCTTTTACCAAAATAATTCAAAATAAAGAATACAAATAAAAAAGAATGAAAATAAAGAAAGAAAATAAAAATGGCTATCTCAAATTACCTTAAATATCTCAAGTAAAGAAATTAATTTAAGGGCTTTTTTTTGTTTGTGTCTTTAACCCGTTTCAATGACTTATACAAGAGATGAAGCTCATTCTTCCAATGGTTCAGGGAGGGTTTAGTCTTAAAATATCTACACTTATGTAGGCTATAAAATGTTTTCCTAATAGCACCAAATGGTTGAGAACAAAATCTACCTTCTTATCTTCAACAAAGACACCAAACTCTATAGTCTTCGCTGTCAGATATCTCAATTTCCCTGGTCTGTAGCCGGCTCTGCAAATCTCTCCAGTGTCTAAATTAGGCATTATCCAGGGAACAAGTGATTCCTTTTCTATGTGGATAGCACCACCATGTGGCCATTTATAAAGGACTTTCTGTTTGGGTTGATATAACTCCTGAAACACAAGGTCTAAAATCAAACTTTGTGTTTCCTGCAGTGGTGGAAGAAGTATTTACTTCAGAAAAAGTACTACTACCGAACTGTAAAAATAGAAGTAATTTTAGAAGTAAAAGTCCTGCATAGAAAATGATACTTAAGTAAAAATATGTAATAAGGAAAATGGACTTAGAGTATTAAAAGTAAAAGTAATGCAGAAAAATCCTTCCATTTTAGAAAGTGTAATGGATCCAAACAGTTGTGTGTTTAATGGTCTTATCATCTCAGCTGGACTTGTAGGCCCTTATATTGTTGGCTAGTTTCATTTATAATAAAACCGTGCATTTTATAAACTACATGTAGGGCTGGGCGATATGGAGAAAATCAAATATCACAATATTTCTGACCAAATACTTCGATATCAATATTGCGACAATATTGTAGGGTTGACTATTGGTGCTTTCTCAAAATAATTACACAATGAGATTTGTGATAAATAATCATCAGTAATGTGGATATAATGATTAAGTGGGTAAAGGCAAATAATAGAACAGCTACAACAACATGGCATCATGACTTTGGGTAAACATACACGCCACTTTCCTAAAGCCATATGGCGTGTTATCTGTACACATTTTGAGCTTTCCACGTTTATGTCTACGCTGTATACAGCTGGTGTAAACATACACACCATGTGCGTGTTATCGCAAGAACAACGTCACACACGTGAAAAAAAAAGAAAAGGTTGGGTTTAGGAAAAGAATATTGGGAAAGGCTTTAGTAACACAAAAAAAAATGACAAAAACACAAACAAAACGACAAAAACCCGACTTTGGAAAACAATAACCGGTGGTAGTTAGGAAAGAAACATTGGGCAAGGCTTAAAAAATTCACACGTAATGATTATGTGTCTTGATAACACGCCAAAACGGCATACGAATTGGCGTGTCATACATACGCCACTTTATGAGATCAGTCTGGCTAGAACAGTCCGGCAAGTTCACTGTAGTATAGCCTGTAAAACCAGGAAAAGACAACAATTATGTCATATTACGATATTACAATATCCAAAATCGAAGACATTATCTAGTCACATATCACAATATCAATATAATATCGATATATATATATATATATATATATATATGTGTTTTTGTGTGCAAAAATGTGTAAAGTACATCCTGGTCTCACAGAATTCCGTAAAATTATCACAAACTGTTCGTGGTGGTGGCACGGAATGTGTGAAAATTCCGTGTGGCCACCACGGAAAACAATGCCAATGTAAAGTCAATGAGAAGATGACGTAGCATTAAGAGTGACTACAGTAGCGAGAAGTATGAAAGCCCGAAGATCCGCGTAAGGAGGTTGGTTGGGGTGGTGGTGGGTCAAACACCACAGGACTTTCACCCAGGAGACCGGGACTATGTCCAGCATGTTACGTTTCATAAACCCAACCCGTCGCTTTCTTCTTTTCCTAAACCCAACCATCCTGTTCTTCTTTTCCTAAACCCAACCATCCTGTTCTTCTTTTCCTAAACCCAACCATCCTGTTCTTCTTTTCCTAAACCCAACCATCCTGTTCTTCTTTTTCTAAACCTAACCGTCCTGTTCTTCTTTTCCTAAACCCAACCGTCCCATTGTTGTCCCGCGTGTCAGGGAAACGTAAGCCCACCCACGACCTTTTCCTTAACTTAAGGGGCCGTGTTCATTTCACGGAATTCTTCCGTCGGCCCATCATGGAATTTTCGCTGATTCCGTGAAACTTGCCACCGATTTTGAGTTAAGGGGCCGTGTTCATTTCACGGAATTCTGTGAGATCAGGTTGGTAAAGTAACTAGTAACTAAAGCTGCCAGATTAATGTAGTGGAGTAAAAAGTACAATATTTCTCTCTGAAATACAGCGGAGTAGAAGTAGAAAGTGGCATGAAAAGTAAAGACTCAAGTAAAGTACAAGTACCTCAACATTTGTACTTAAGTACTTGAGTAAATGTACTTAGTTACATTCCACCACTGGTTTCCTGTCTTCCTTGGTTAATTATGACTCTCTACTCAAACAGGTTATCTGCCATTTTAAATGGTTAATATTTTTTTGGCATCAAATTATACTGATTGTTTAAGATTTTGGGCATAGGATTACACCCCTCCAGTAATCAAAAATGGCCAGTGCAACCCACCCCAAAAACCTATTTTAATTTCCTTTACATAAATAAAGACATTTGCACCATACATTTTTGCAACAAAAATTGTGTTTGATATGCTCAAAATTTCAATTTTGCTGAAACGTGGAGATCTTGCTTTTGGGTACCACTTTCTGACAAGTCAGGGTTTATAAGCAATAACTAATGGCTTTATTAATGGTTGATAAGTCATTACCCTATGCCTCATGGATAATTAATAAGCCATTAATAACAACAATAACAATAACAGCCTAACTTTTGGATTGCCAGGTTGTGGAAAACCTCCATCTCCATCATCAAAGTTGCTTTGTATTTTTTGGCTTGCATCTTACAGTTTTTTCCAACTGCTTACACACAAAATCTTTTCATGTCACACGATTTTTGAAACCTCTCACTCAAAGTGCAAAACTGCACAGCAAATCTCCAAAACCATAAGCTATTTCTCAGCTTTTCACTCAGTTTTCAATCGCATAAAACACATTTTTTAAAACATTACACACAATTCTCTACCAAAGACACAAAAATCGAACAGGAAGTGACTTGCTTTCCTTTTCTAAACACAACCAATCAAAATGCTACACTTACTTACCACGGCACACACACACTCTTCACATTTACCAATCACTGTTTTAGTATAGGCCATAGGTCAAAGGTCAGATTACCTGTTTTGAACAATGGATGCCAACAATAGACAGAGAGCAAGGGGAGTAGGAGGGAGAGACAGGGGACAACGAGGAGGAGGAGGAGGGAAGAAGAGGAAGAAGGAGAGCAATCTCTGATGAGATCAGGTCCACACTTATTCATCATGTCATCAACCACGGATTGACCAATGAGAGAAGCCCATCTTGAGTAGCTTTACAGTGGCGTCCATACTGCGTGCAACTATCTAATGACTATTTCAGCATTACAAATCAATCAGACTTTGTTTTTACACAAAGTGCATACAACCCCCCCACCCCGACACACAAGCATGCACAAACACACACGCACACACACACACACACACATATATATGCCTTATTCTAAAAATTATACCTTTAGTTTACATATGTTTGTAGTGTTGTGTTCTTGTGTCATGCTACTGTATACAACACTGTGCTACTCTTACAAACGTAATGTTTTACCCAATCAATATTTTCTGTTTTGCTGTAACATTACATTGTTTTTTACAGTGCACTTTTTCAACCACTTTCAGCAGATGACTTTCTCTCTAGAACATTGTAAATGTAGATATAAGCCTATGAATGACAAAAGAGTAGAGTAGAGTTTTGAAAAAAGTTGGAAAAAACTGTAATTCATCAGGAAGATGAATGTTGACCACTTTCCTCCTGGAGAAGGACTGCAGGGTGAACAGAATCAATGCCTAAATAACGTAATGACATTTACTTTTACAATATTAATGGCTTACTATAGGAATATAAATGTATTAACATTTATAACTGCAGTTAACTAACAAGCTTTTACTGATGGCTTATAAGACATGCCCTATCTCACAATGTTGCTGTTACATGCAGTGTGAATTTTCAAAGTCGAGAACACATTTTTCCGATTTATTCCGACATCACATGAATGCAGCACAAATGCCCTATCTGCAATATTCTGACATCACATGAATACAGCACAAATGCCCTATCTCACAATGTTAGATAGATAGATAGATAGATATACTTTTATTGATCCAAAATTGGGAAATGTTAGCGCTACTGCAGCAAAATATCAGACACACAGCACACATAAAGAATATACAAATAATAAATAGGATAGAATATAAGAACAAATATTCAAAAAATAAAGATAAAAAAAATACAAAGAAAGAATGTACAAATGTACAAACGCAAAAGCCACAACAGTGGCAACAAGATTGTTATTAACAAGTGTTTGTGGCTTTTGTATTTGTGTTGTAGCTTTTGTGTTTGTGTTGTGGCTTTTGTGTTTGTGTTGTGGCTTTTGTGTTTGAGTTGTGGCTTTTTGTGTTTGTGTTGTAGCTTTTGTGTTTGTGTTGTGGCTTTTTCTGTTTGTGTTGTAGCTTTTGTGTTTGTGTAGCTTTTGTTTTTGTGTTGTAGCTTTTGTGTTTGTGTTGAACCGTCTGGGCCACTGTAATCACTCCACCCAGAAGTCAAACGGGCTGCAGAGCTGTTCCCTTCCTCCTGAAGTCAGTCACCACCTCTCTGGTCTTATCCACGTTCAGCAGCAGGTGATTCTTCTTACCAGCCCACTCCACAAAGATGTCTACCAGCGCTCTGTACTCTCCCTCCTGTCCATCCCTTATACACCCAACAACTGCAGAGTCATCAGAAAACTTATGTAGCCTAAAAAGTGACATGACCCTGACTTGTACTGGAAGTCTGTGTTGTATAAGCAGTGGCGGATTTGGCACCTTGAGGGGCTCAAGGCGAACACAGGCACGCTACTTCACTAGTAGGGGGGTTGCTGATGGCATTTGGTCTTAATACATCCATGCATTTTAGCGTATGGATTTTTAGAATGACATGATTATTAGTTGAAGAGTAAGAAACAACCTTAACCATAAGTTTAATAGGTGTTAATGGGGCCCAGGGCAATCGCCGACCTTTGCCTAATGGTAATGTCCGCCTCTGTGTATAAGGTGAACAAAAAAGGAGACAGCACAGTCCCCTGTGGAGCCCCTGTACCACTCACTACCACATCCGACAGAACACAGTCCAGACGGACAAACTGTGGTCTGCCTGTCAGGTAGTCAGTGATCCAGGAGACTGTGAACGCACCAACAGTACACCCATCAGCTGCAGCTGGATCATGGTGTTGAACGCATTGCCGTCATCCAGGTGCAAAAGAGCTCGCTGCAGCAGATATAGACTAGCCTATATGACAGCATCATCCACTCCCAGACGAAAGCAGGAAACTACTCATTCGGATTCAGATTAAAATTAATAAATGAGGTCTGTTGTGTAGGACTAGATGTTAATATCCCTCAATTATTGGAGGGATATTAACATCTAGTCCTAGGCAATGAGTTCGAAATTATTCAAAAATCATTGTGTGGTGGATTTGGGCACCAGAAACTCCCCTTTTAGGCCTAGGCCTACGTGAACCACACACCATACAGGGAGACCTTCAAACAAGTGCATTTGAACTCTTATTCTGTTTCATCCTCCAAATCCTTTAACCTACTATTTAATCGTAAGTCAAACTAATTACACAGTGGAACCAGCATTTTGAATGAACTTGCTTGTCATATTCCCATAATGGCAGCAGCCTAAAGTTAACGCCAAGCCTATCTGGGCCCCCATAAGCTACCTACATTACCTAGATACCAGCACTCAGTCGAAGCGAAATGCTTTTACCCCTGAAGCCTATTTGGTGTAGGCCTACGTGTGACACGGATGTTCCTATTTTCAGGTAATCACACCCTGACAGCCTGATACTTACTGGAATTCAGCGGTAGCGCAGTTGTTTCCTGCCTCCGCCCATCTCCGATCGTCGTCCGACACAAGCCGAACGTTTCCGAACAGTAACTCGTGGTCTCATTTCATTGGCGAGACGCTCGTCCAATGAGCCGCGGCCATCTGTGCAGGTCTCGTCGCCGTTGAAATTCTCAGGTTATTTCCTCGAGGCTTCATTAGCTGATTTCACCTCAAATCTCCCGTCTCTAACTCCCTGGCACCGGTGAGAAGAAGCAGCCAACATGAAGCTCCCAGTGGCGATTCTCGCAGTTTTTGCATCGATAGCTGTCACCATTGACGCTACCGTCTACTTCAAGGAACAATTTCTGGATGGAGGTAACGTAAACGTTACAGTAACTTAATGCCAATTATGTCTTCTTGTCCTATATGTATAAGAAATGTGTTTTGAAAGTGGCTACTTAACGTTAGCTAACTGCCTTTAACAGTATTAGCTAGTTGTCTATAATATTTGTCCCTTTGAAGAAAATATTTCTTTGAAAATAACCTTACTGTATTAATGTAACCCATTAGGCTAGGCCACGTTATGTCTATTAACGGTTAACGTTACGTGAACGTCATTAGAGCTCATTTTAGCTTAAAAAAAAACTAGCTAAAATGGCACAATATAGTATTGTGCCACATTGACTTAACGGTTAAGTGAGTGTCCTAATGTTATTTTAAAAATGGAATAAAGGACGTCCTCGTGTAGCTAAATCCAAATATTCTTTCACTTTTGATATCGCACTGAACCGTACTGAGGGCTTTCATATGAAATCCCCATAGACATGTAGCTATATGTGAAATACTGTTCGGCCGCGGTGCCTTTTGTACGTTAGCTAGGCTTTTCTGTTAAAACTGTTGACCGTCCTCAATGTGCCGAACCAGTTAGCATAAAAGCAGAACTTCGATGGAAAATGTAAAAGAAAAAGGACCCGTAGCCCTGGTGACTATATAGCTTAAGATTTGAGTAATGTAAACGACTAAAATGTACTAAAAACAGTATTACTGGTAAATAATTCGTATTAACAATTTGTGAGCCACCTCTCACCACCAACCCCCCCCAGAGGTGCTCATTTATAGTCTCTAAAAAAAAATAAAGAAATAAAGAAATAAAAAAAAGTAGGCTTTTATTATGAAGAGGTCTTCGAATTCAGTACAGCAAGTTTAAGTAGGCCTATGTGTCTGGAACAAGCATTGCAATAGATGTTTGATGTACTTTGGTAATATCTACTAACTAACCGGGAAGAAAGCCAGGCAGTCAGTAACCAGTTGGGTTGGATTCCTGTGTTGCAGATGGATGGGAGAGCCGGTGGGTCGAGTCCAAACACAAGTCTGACTATGGCCAATGGAAACTGAGTGCTGGGAAGTTTTATGGGGATGCTGAGGCTGATAAAGGTAACCGATACAAATACTTGCATATGGTGTCTTGTCATGCAAATGTACTGTATGTAAAATAGGTTTGTGCATGTGACCTGTTCTCACTACAGCCACTAAAAAGACAAGGCATTGGCCTGTAAAGTACTGTATATACCGAGATTATCCAGAACTGGAATAACCTGCCAGGGGCATCCGTGGCAGACTAACCACTTCAGTTTATTCCACTCCATTATTAACACTCTAAATCTTAATGCATAGGGTATGGTTTTCTGTACTCCCTGGCCCTAGGTTTACTCTGTGGTAATTTGAACAACATATTCATTTAGGAATATACTGTGTAACATAAAATGGAAAATACATTTTTGACACAAGGCCCCTCTCCAAGACATGATCTCAAGATTACATGCCATGCCTAGTCATGCCAGTTGATATTTGAAAGAATGCATTACCCAATTCTAGTTGTAATTATTTAGTACTTTTCCAGCTTATTTTACTGTTTACACACAAAATACTTTTATCTGCTCACTTTGCTTTACCCTTCCTACAATCGGAACAAAAGTGGCACCGAATGACATCGGCACCAAGCAGGTGCACTTACTTGCTTTTACAAATGAATGGCATAAGTAGGCCCACATTAAACAGGAGAGGTCACACCGCAATCGGTGCATTTACAGGAGGGATATATCACGGCAGAAGATATATATATATATATATATATATATATATATATATATATATATATATATATATATATATATATATATATATATATATATATATATATATATATATATATATATATATATATATATATATATATGTCTCTGTCTCTGTCTCTGTCTCTGTCTATCTGTCTCTGGTACAGCAACCAGCCCACAAAGTGCACATACAGCCGAAATAATAGAGCGATAAGAGATTGTTTGCTAGGTAATCGATAGTGGATGTCATCGCTCTCTCTGGACGGGTGATAAACAAATAATTAAATGCTGAAAATGGGTTGGCCTCCCCATGTAAAGTCTATGTACGGGAAACACTGTGCAGTAATCCTGGAACTTTTGGACTCATGGGGCATTTGCCCAATGTGCCCAGCTGATGCAGACTTGGTTCTATCCATAAGCACTACAGTAAGTCACAGAGTATCTGGCATCCAAAAAAATCCATGAAATTACAATTAAGGGAAACCTGTTCAAGAAGAAACTGCAGCACCGTCACAAACAAAAGCCATGAATAGCCTTTATTATTACAACAACAACAACAACAACAGCGGAGTAGGGTTGGGGGTAAACGATTATTTATTAAACGATTAATCGGGTGATTATTTTATCGATTAGTCGACTAATCTAACTACTAATTGGACAATTAATCAAACAATTATTTTTCTGTTGCTTGATTAATAAAAACCATAATGTATCTCAAATAAATACCAAAAAATTCTTAATAATATACTTTATTAAACAGTTTTGCACAGCAAAAAATCTTATTTTACTGATACAAAATGAAAGGCCAGCCTGTTTACTTTTTTACAGTACAAACATAACTCATAATAAACATAATAAAAAATTAATAACTTGTAGTGCAAAAAAACACGTGCAGTGCACAGTATAGACATTCCTGAGAGTGTTTAACACCATATAAAATTCCTGCTCCAACAGCTTCAGTGTTGCACGGACTGCTACAAGAAGTCATTCCTACCACAGGAAATGAAACGTTTTAACACTTCATCAAAAACGTGTTAGAGAAGACTCCTATACATCACAATACTGCACTGAGTGCAACTTGCACAAACATAGGTTTTACTTACATCTTTATAAATACTTAAAGGTGCTTAAAGCGATGTCATGCGTTTTTTAGTATGTTTTGTCACATACAGCAAACCTCTCCTCACTATCCGCTAGCTGCCTGTCCCCTGAACACACTGTAAAAAAAACGCAGCCTCTGTAGACGGCAACAAAAACAATCTGCGCCAACCTGCACCACCAAACATAACAAACAGCGTTCCAGCCAATAACCGACAAGAAGGATTTGGGGGTGGGGGAGGGTTAGTGGAAGGGGGAGGGGACAGGAGGAGGAGGGAGGGGCGATCTAGCCTCCGTTTTGTTTGACAATACTTCAAATGTCAACAAGAAGTGACGTCACCCAACATCACTTAAAGCACCACAAGTAGTTTTTTAAGATAATTTTTATTCCCAACTTGTATATACATTTGTACATTCTTTCCTTTTGTATTTTTTATCTTTATTTTTTGAATAGTTCTTGTATTCTATCCAATGTATTATGCCTTGTACAGTATATTCTGTATGTGTGCTGTGTGTCTGATATTTTGCTGCTGTAGCACTGAAATTTCCCAATTTGGTATAAATCAAGTCTAGTTTAATCTTTACTGCTTGTCGCTGTCAGCTGTTCACTCCTAGTTTTTTTTTTTTCCCCACCCCCAACTATACCTGTACACCAGGTATCCAGACCAGCCAGGACGCCCGCTTTTACGCCCTGTCGGCTCGCTTCGAGCCCTTTAGCAACGAGGGAAAGCCCCTGGTCGTCCAGTTCACCATCAAGCACGAGCAGAAGATTGACTGCGGCGGCGGCTACGTCAAGGTCTTCCCGTCCGACCTCGACCAGAGCAACATGCACGGAGACTCCCAGTATTACATCATGTTTGGTGAGTCATGCTTGTCTTGTGGAGGCACCGAGGCCTGACCACACAAAACAACTGTTGAAGGAGAGAGCACTTGAAAGGATATTTTTGTAAGTTTCTAACGTAAGGTCCATTTTAAATCAATCCTGTAACGTGACCTGTGTCTCCAGGGCCTGACATCTGTGGATACAGCACAAAGAAGGTTCATGTGATCTTCAACTACAAGGGCCAGAACCACCTCATCAAGAAAGACATCAAATGCAAAGTAAATACTGCATGAAGCCCGTTGAACATTTTTGGTTTTTGTGAACATGATTATTTTAAAAAATTTTCTTTTTAATGATAAACCCTTTTTATTTTTATTTTATTTTTAAACAACATACAAAACATACCCTTTACAACGTGAACATATCCCCCTCACTTAGACAATATTTTAAAAGTACTTCCCCATTTTTTTAGTGTAGACATCCAATCAGGCGAACCGTTTGTATGACATCTTTTCAAACGCCTCCACCCTAGCCATCTCACTAGCCCACTCCTGGATTGACGGCACCCCTTCATTCCTCCATCCTCTTAAAAGAATCTGCCAGGCTATCATTAAAATACTCTGGACCCAGCTTCTTATGTTTATCCATCCAGCTTGGGATTGACCCATCTCCCAGAACACATAATATTGGGCTGAATGGAGCTTGGGTCCCTGCAATCAGACATAGGTTATCATGTATCCCGGGTCCAAAATTCCTGGACCTTATCATAGGACCATAGGACATGAAGTAATTGGCCGTCCTCTGTCTTACATTTCCAACAATGTGGTGTGTTGTTCAATCCAATTCTCAACAATCTGGAGGGAGTCCAATAGTAGCGATGCATAATCTTGAACCGAATGAGGCGCGCCCTCCCATCGCGTGTCATCGTTTTAATATTCCCACAGATTCTGTCCCACTCTTCAATTCAATTTTATTTATCGTATCAAATCCTAACCAGAGTTATCTCAAAACACTTTACAGATAGAGTAGGTCTAGACCGCACTCTATAATTTATAAAGACCCAACAATTCCCCCAAGAGCAAGCATTTAGTGCAACAGTGGCGGGGAGAAACTTCCTTTTAGGAACAGACCCAGGGTCTTACTGGGCGGGCATCTGCATCATCATCCAGTGAAATACTCCGATACCTTTCTCGTGTCTTCTTGAGGGCTGACCAGGGCTCCTGTGAACATTAATTAAAAGATTCTTGCTCACTCTGAATTCCCCCCCTCCAGGATGACGAGCTGACCAACCTGTACACGCTGATCCTGAATCCAGACCAGACATACGAGGTGAAGATCAACAACGAGAAGGTGGAGTCCGGCTCCCTGGAGGACGACTGGGACATGCTGCCCCTAAAGAAGATCAAGGACCCAGAGGCCAAGAAGCCCAGCGATTGGGACGACAGGGCCAAGATCGACGACCCCACCGACACCAAGCCCGAGGTATGAGATGAGGACCGCGTTCTTGGTATGCGGATAACCGGAAGCTGGTGTTAAACCAGCTTCAAAGAACCAAAAAGAATCCATAGCAGTCAAATTTTCAACACTAATCTGGATAACTCAGTTATCCACGTATGGGGCTCAGGGCTTTACTCAAAGTTCTCCAGATAATTCAGTAAACCGGATTCTTGGAAAGGCCCCTGGGTTTCTTTTCAGATCCAGTTTAAAATTTTTTTTTAGAGGCAGATGAAGAAAGTTCATCGAAATCAAAACCAAATATTGGACAGAAAAATGCAGCGTAGCGTTAACATCTGCATATTTCACATCGCTCACAAGGTGTTAACGTATATTACGATCAATACGAGTTTCTGAGCTGACCGCTCTTTGTTAGACAGCCTGAACGGTGTTGCACCAGAAATGTCACATTATAGATGCTAATAGACTCACACACACATCTTAGGAACAGTTGTTGAACCTTGTTGCTGTCCGTGATCTCATATTGCAGAGCTAATCTGACCATAGCATCTGGATAAATGGTAGTTTATGAGGACAGTGAGTGTTCAGTTTCAGTGTGCAGAGTGATTTATCTAAAAATCAGGATCTGGAAATCAGCTTTACATAGTGGTCATAAAAAGTTGCATACATAGCATTGACAGGACAGGAAGTGTCACGTTTCGGAAAAAATGCGTACTTAAAAAAAATTCCTATTGCACCAACTCCACAAACTGTACGTTGTAAGCTGTTGTCCCAGATCTGTCAGGTTAGCAAAGGCTTCTTGCTTTTGTGACTTTTTGAACATTGGTTCTTTGAACACCGTTGGAGGTTGAACTTATTTTCAATAACAAATTTCAAATTGAGTAGAAAGTCAAAACCCTGATCAGCACTAGGGATGCACCTAAATGAAAATTCTTGGCCGAAACCGAAAAAGAGGAGACCGAAAACCGAAACACTGAAAGAAATTATGCCAATTATTAGTACCATTGCATTTATGGCTATGACTGTGTACTAACTTTATTAAAATCAAGGCATTGCAATTGTATAAATTAATATTAAAGTTTAATAAAAAAAAATATCTAGCAGAAATATGGCTACAATCTGATAGTCACATACAGTATATAGTAGCCTAAGAACAGAATAGCTTACCTATTATTATTATTATTATTATTATTATTATTATTATTATTTGAGGCACTTTCTTGCAGGACTTCACTGAACATATCAGACAACGAGGGTGCATGCCCCTCATCTGGTGCAGAGAGACAAGTCTTTTTTTTTTCTGCGCTCTGATCTCCTCCTGCGCTGGGCGCTGCTCTGTGCGCGCTCCGTCTCCACACGGGTTCTCCGCATCCATCGCGGGAAAAAAATAATTTCTTGTGCGCCCTGCTTTATTTCCGCATCCAAGTAATGGTCTTTATAACGCGGATCAAGTACAGTCGCGATGAAGTGCAGAGGATCTGAATAGATCTCACTGAAACATGTGCTGACCGACTCTAAGAGCGTACTTTTCATTGTTTTCACTCCGTGGTCCGTCTCAACCTCTTTGCTGAGGAGACGCTCTGCAGGTGGAACGGATCGGGTACTGACACACGTGCAGGTCGCGGTTTCTGTTTGCGTCATCACAACATTTCGGCCGTATTGTTTCGGTGATAAAAGTATTTTGGCTGAAAACCAAAATATATATTCGGTGCATCCCTAATCAGCACTAGCGTGATTGGCCGACAGCTCACAATAGTTCTAAATCATCTTAAAGCCAGCTTTAAAGGGGAACTATGCAGTTTTGTTTAGTTTTTTAGCTTAATGTACCTTAACTGAACAGCTTCGGAGTCATTAGAATGGTTATATGATTTTTTTTTTTTTCCGGTTGAATGGTGGCCGTCTCGCTTCCCCCTAGCGCCTGTGAGCGGAAAAACCACCCTTGCAACTTTGGGCTGGAAGGCAGTATCACGTGATATCAGGTCTCGCGATGTAACGAATTGCTTCACGGCACTGCACACATACACTGAGCCGGCAAAAAAGAAGCAGAAAGCCAGGAAAGCATTGTCGGAGGAACAGAGAAAGAGGAAACGGCAGACTGACCGAGCGAGGAGTCGGACCCGAGTAAACATCGGACTTGCGTTCTTGCTGTTGCACTTCTAAGTAAATTATCATAGAAACTCTATCTGCCACAGAGTTTCTTGTCCGCTTGATGTTGGCAGACGCAAGTTGATTCTGCTCCGACAGTGTTCTAAGGCCATTGTAGGAAAAAAAGAATAATGTTACGGACCCGGGAGAGAAGGGTAAAAATGACCAAAGAAAAAGCTCAAATCTCTTTAAATATTTTTTTCTACTACTATGGGCCAACAGTTAACATAGAAACGATTAGACATACATTTAAATGGTGCCCTGCTGGTAGGTTTTACAACTTGACCTACTTTCACTTAAGTACGGTGCAGTAAAGTCAATCAGATGTCCGTGATCTGCGTAACGACAGTACAGTGGGACGTTTGCCTTCAACATGATCTTGCCCCCCCTCCGCTGCGTGACTTCATTCGGAGACTTGAAAGCGGAGGAAGTACACAGGCCTCTGTAAAAGGGGACTGTGTTATACCATTTAGACGCACCACTTTTGGACAAAACGTATTGTCAATAATAGGAGGTAAACTCTGGAATAGTTTGCCCCTCATATTAAGAGTGTCCCACATTCAACACTTTTAAAACTCGTTTAAAACAGTGGCTTCTAGAAAACCAGAGATGCACTCATTTTTAGCAGTCACACATTTCTTTGTTCATGTGCTTTCACTGGCGGATTGAATGCAGTGTAGAGGTGGAAGAATAATGTCTTTGTCATGTATCGTGCATCATGCAGTTTTGTTTTGCTTGTTTGTTTTGTTTATGTCACTACTATGTGTACCTTTTAATGTAATGTAGTGAATGAGCGCGGTATGACTGCTGGTTGTCTTTGTTAGTCTTCTGTTACCTGCCTAAGGACTGCAGATGGAAAGTAGTTATTTTAACTAATTCTGGCATATTTACATGGTGTTTTTATACAACTATGTTCATAAATATGCATGGTCCCTGTCAAATAAATCAATAAATAAACAGAGCGACAGTAATAACCTAACATACCATCATTACTGAGATTAAACTACATTCTCGGTTATGTTTGCACTGAATAACTCATTCAATAAACAGAAACATAACTCTTGCAGCGCACATGAACGGATGCGTAATATTAGCTCACACCTAAAACAGCACCCTCGTGAATTAGCCTACTGTTGCTAACGTACATTCATAAATCCTGCATAACATCGTCCCGTATCTACAGGACCTCAAACTTACTTAATGATGCACGCACAGAGTAGTGTCGACAAACTTAGTCCAATGAGGGGAGAAAGGAAAGTGTGATAGCGTTCCACTTTTAAAGCTTTTTTCTCTCTCACTCGAGACCGCTGTGTCCAACGTTACTAGAAGGTAGAGCTATAACTGAAAGGGATAGAGAGAGAGAGAGAGAGAGAGAGAATGTATCACTACACCCGATCCAGTCTGCTCAAAGCGATGGTTTGATGATTCACAAATGGGTTGCACGTAAGGGGGGAAAAAGTAGCTTCCACTTAAGGGGCCCTATCTTGCACCATGCGCAGCGCAAAGCTCGAAGCAAGTGTCTTTGCTAGTTTAAGACCGACACACTTGTCAATTTCCCGTCCAGCGCCCGTGACTAGGATTAGTGTGTCTGACAGGGTGGGGGGCGTGGCATCACGATGGTGGCTCTCCATCGTGATGTCGGCCAGCCATCACGATGGACGATGATATCGTCCATCGGCACAACCCTAATCACATCAAGCTACTTTAGTTATCCATGCACGGAGCCCAGGTCGCATCCCTTTTGTTTGGATGATGTGCATTATGTTATACCAGTGTTTATTTTTACAACTACAGTGGTAACTAATTGTGCTGTCTCCCAGGAATGGGACAAGCCAGAGACCATCCCCGACCCTGATGCCAAGAAGCCTAGTGACTGGGACGAGGACATGGACGGAGAGTGGGAACCTCCCATGATCACCAACCCCGAGTACAAAGTACGACTTTCACAGACCAAGAGATTTTATTGACCAAATGATTGATCACTATTTGAAATTCTTTGTGTGTGTGTGTGTGTGTGTGTGTGTGTGTGTGTGTGTGTGTGTGTGTGTGGGTGTGTGTGTGGGTGTGTGTCAAAAACCGGGAATACAGTATACTTTTGGGGTCCAGACAGCTTTGTGGGGCCAAAATGCTGGAACCCACAACTTTGAGGGGCTGTTTGAGGGTTAAGACTTGGTTTTAGGGTTAGAATTAGGTAAGGGTTAAGGTTAGGCATTTAGTTGTGATGGTTAGGGTAAGGTGCTAGGGAATGCATTATGTCAATGACTGGTCCCCACAAAGATAGTGAAACACTGTGTGTGTGTTTTTAATGTAAAGCACTTTGGGTTTACTGTAACGTTATGGAATGTGCTACGTAATTAAAGTTGACATTTAAAGTTTAGGGTGGGTGGGGGAGGGGGTCATATTCTGAAGGCATTACTTCTATTATGGAATTGGTCTAATAACCAGTGCAATCACTAGTCCTTACCCCTCTTGCGTTGTCTTTGCAGGGCGAGTGGAGTCCCAAGAAGATTGACAACCCTGACTACAAAGGAGCCTGGGTCCACCCCGAGATCGACAACCCAGAGTACTCTCATGATGCCGCTATGTACAAGTTTGAGAAAATTGGAGTACTGGGCCTGGATCTGTGGCAGGTAAAGATTACCGCTCACCCATCAAGAGTCTTACTAACTGAAATACCGAGCCTAAGTATACATACAGACTTTTTTTCGTGCTGCGTGGTAATAAAAAAAAAAAAAAACCTTTATCTGGATACCTTGAGTAAACGGTGCTAATCTGTGTTGGGTGTCTTTGTTCAGGTGAAATCTGGCACCATCTTTGACAACTTCCTGATCACCGACGATGTCAAAGAAGCAGAGGAGTTTGGGAAGGAAACCTGGGGAGCTACTAAGGTAGGACTGTACTCAAATACTGTATGTCGGGCCTACGCTATTCTGTGTATTCTATATTAAACAAAAAAAAATATGTACGTTAACAATACTCATCAGTACCTGGAGTTATGTAGCTGAAAGTGAAGAAAAGCAGCCCAAAGTTCTCGGACTTATCCTAAGTTATAGAGGTCCGCTGGAACGAGCGCTGACGTTAGCTAACGTCAGCTGTCGGTAGCATTGGGCATCGAGAACCGATTCCAACTTGGAATCGTTTCAAAAAGTGATAGGCCCTAGCTATCGTAGCTAGCGTTAGGCTCCATGTGAAAAACAATGGGAGAGACTTGCAGTTTGGGAGTTCCGGGTTAAAGCCAGACGCTTGCTGCGGTCAAGCAGTCGTGTGCGGTGAGGAGGCGGCCGCGGGGCTAATCGCAGACGGGTCCGAAATGTGTTTGTGAAAGAGAGAGACAGAGAGAGGCATAAGGAGGGGCTGAGTGAATCAATACGCTCTGTGCAGCTATACAGTGAAATAAGATTTTACCCATTTTAAATATTAAAAAAAGAAACTCAAAATGCAGCGGTTGGTGTCGCTATTGTGGCGCACTGCCACAAATAAATCAATGTATGGTAAACACTGCTGCAGAGTTGGGAGGTGTGCTGCTGAGGGGAGGGTGTTAAAGTCTCTCAGTATGAACACTGGTTAGTCAGCTGGCCGTGTGTTCTGCTGCCTGTGTGTTATTGGGGTCCCGGTACATACACTGATATATAATAGTGAGCCGTCCAAATTCCCCAAAGTAAATGAACGGCGTCCTCACCCTCTTAGCTGCTTTTTGAGTCCTCTTGAGCGGCAGAGCCACGCCCTTTTGTTTCCTAATGTTGTACACAAAGGCTTTCTTTTTCTTCTTTTTTTAAATTGAATCCAGAATGAGTTAGATTTGTACAATGTCGTCTGCAACGTGAACATAGTGGAAGCCTAACAGCCGCCTTCTACAGTGTAATCAAAAGTCTCTTGGAATCAAAATGCCTGCACTTGTTTTTGAGAATACCCATCAAACTGTCAACTTAAAGGTATAGTAAGTGATAGTGTTAATCTAATACCCTTTTTGTCAAATTCAGTGAATATAGCTCCTCACGTTCACATAGCTCTCTATTTTCTGTGTGTGTGCGCCGAAAAAAAATGCTGTAAATAGACAGCCCTGGCTGTGTAAATGCAAAACAAACAGAAAGGAGCGCACAAGGCGGCGACAGTTGATGGTAGGGGGAGAGGTGGGGGGGAGGCAGCATGTTAATGTGCCGACCAGCCAGAAGTTATCTGTCTGTGAATCTGGTGGGCGGGGGGTTGTATTTATTTGGCAGTTGAGTTCGAATATCAGCAATCTTTGCTCAGAAACGCTTACTGCACCTTTCACAACTTGTCTTGTCCCCCCCCTTCCCCCCCAGGGACCAGAGAAGAAGATGAAAGACGAGCAGGAGGACATGGAGAGGAAAGTGAGGGAGGAGGAGGAGAAGAGCAAGAACAAGGACACTGAAGGCGGCGATGAGGAGGCGGAGGAAGAGGAGGAGGAGGAGGAAGACGGCGAGGAGGAGGACGGGGCAGAGGAAGACGGCGAGGAGGTGGAAGAGGAGGCCGGGACGGAAGAGGACAGCGATGTCAAAGAGAAGGACGAGTTGTAGAGCGGAAAAAAGGGACCCGGTTGGCGGACTGCTGTGTGCTTCTCTCTGCAGGTTCGACAGAAAAATCAGCAAAAAGCCCTATGGACTCTGGCCTTTATACAGCAGCCTTTTATTCAGGTGTAGGGGCAGGGGGAGGGGTGGAAGGTGGGGTCAGCTCAGATTAATTTTTTTATTGATTCCCTTGTTGCTTCTTTTTTTTCTAACCTTCAAATAAGAAAAGGGTTCACATGTTGTTTTCCTCTGTTTGTGTGTCTGCTTTGGTTGAGAATGATCTTATTTAATGTGATTTACCGAAATGGTCCAATGGGGTGTGTGTGTGTGCATTGCGGTTACTCAGAGCCAATTCATTTTTATTATTGACTTTGTTTGGATGTCCAGTATATCGAGGGTCTGTGATGTCTGGTTCATGCACTTTTATTTCTCCTGTGTGATGTAGGACTGTTTTTATTTCTTTTTTAAATTGACCCCCCCTTCATAATTTATTCAATCATTACATGGATTCCCTAAAAACAACATGTCAGTTCCCAGAGCTCTGTTTTTGGGGCATTCGTCCTTCCTCAACTCTTGTGTGGGCATTCCTAATGCGCGTGTGTGTGTGTTTGTTTGAGAGTAAGACTGCATTTAGACAAACTGTGATTTTTACAATCGCCATTTTCTCATTGTTCTGAATGAGTGACTGTCCTGTGTGTGCACACTGTTCAGTTTCAGCGAATAAATTGATGCCTCTCTCTACAAGCTGACGCCTGTTTTTCTCTTGTAGCGGTTAGTCTTATTTCAGTGTGGTGTGAAGGAGAGATTTTAGGGGTGATAGAACGGTGGCCAAAACCCTTTAGCCTGGCAAAACCCGAAAAGACAAACTACCGGCAAATTTGAGATTTGCTCTGCAAGTCAGTCTGGACCAAGAGCCCGTTTTTAAGCCCCCAAATCTGTATCAATATGATACCTGAGTTTCGGTACGCATAACCTAAACAATACGTTTTTCAATATCTTTATTGGGGGAGCACACTTGAAACATCTTTTTTGTTCTTGGCCTTGGGGCCTTCAACCACATCCCACAGCCTTCAGCATATTTAGGTTGGCTTAATTGACTTGGTTGCAGTATGGAACGTCAGTCACATGATAAGTCGATATCCACGACGTTCCACTTCCGGTGTTGCTCAGGTGCTGCCGGATATTCTGTCGGATGTCACTCTTTTCACCCGGATGTCCGTTACCATCCACTTTCTTTGTGTTGGTATTCTAACCTCCGGTGGATTTCGGAGGACTATGGTTAACTGCTCCTCAGATCTCTGCAGGGTAAATCCAGACAGCTAGCAAGACTATCTGCCCAATCTGAGTTTTCTGTAGCACGACTAAAACAACTTTTGAATGTAAATGGACTGTTTTTATATAGTGCTTTTCTAGTCTTAAAGTCTTAGACTACTCAAAGCGCTTTAACATAGTACAGAAACCATTCACCATTCACACACATTCATACACTGTGGCCGAGGCTGCCGTACAAGGTGCCACCTGCTCATCAGATAAACATTCACACACATTTACACTCCGATGGCGCGGCATCGGGGGCAA
The DNA here is from genome assembly GCA_025617405.1 of Perca schrenkii. NCBI lineage: Eukaryota > Metazoa > Chordata > Actinopteri > Perciformes > Percidae > Perca > Perca schrenkii. The sequence goes on from CM046795.1 coordinate 7,119,016, forward strand.
CTCGGGGTTCAGTGTCTTGCCCAAGGACACTTCGGCATGGAACTGCAGGGCCAGGGATCGAATCACCAACCTTCCAACCTCTACCACTTAGCCGCAGCAGCCACATGTTACACCAAAACAAGTTCCTTCCTGAGGCTGTTTTGCAGAGGCACCGTGGCGGCGTCCGGCGCTTAGCACCGCCCAAGACGATCGTGATTGGTTCAATGAAATGCCCAATAAACCAGAGCCCGTTTTTCTCCCGTCCCGGAATGCTGTGTGGACTAGCCAGACCTTTTATCTGGCAATGTGAGACTAGTCACATGATAACAGGGTTTTGTATAGGGGAAGATGGTAACCCTATGTCTCTGTACAAAGATGCTCTCTGCCATTGGATGTGAATGTCCTCCTTGATTCTAGCCATCCACTGACTTAAAAGCCTTGTACAGTACCTGTGTTAAAAAAAAACTTTCCCCAGTTAAGTTAGAAGTTTCTAAATTGAGATCGGAAAATGCCTGAAGAGTCTCGTGTCACGGTTGGGGATAGAACTCAGACGCAGAAACTGAAGTGGTGCAAAAATAATCTGTTTATTTGATTTTGAGTGAGAGAGAGTTGGCAATGGGGGAAAACTGGGTCCGTAGCTGGCTGGAGACTAGTAGTAGAGATGGCTGGGTCCGAGGTAAGGTTGAGCTGGCAGGAGTCTCCGAGGGTGAGTATTTCTGGAACACGGAAACAAACTAATTAGTTCACGGCGAGCAACAGGACTGGAAATAACTAACGTGAGCAGAGGGCTGTTTCACAAAAACCTAGATAGCGGATTAAGCCGGGATTCCCCAGTTATCCTGGATGACTTAAGCCTTGAATCGGTTTCACGAAAGCAGAGGTACCTAAATTCCCATGGACATTTATTCTGTACAGCTAGCCTGGTCCAGACCAAACAGCCAGGATTTATTCATCCTGGAGACTTTTCACTCAGCAGTGGTTTTACCTTATTATTATCAGGGTACAAATTGCTGTTCAGTTAAATACTGTTATTATTTTAACATTGTGACAATTTATTTTAAAAATCATTCATTTGGGGGCGGCCTCTAGCTCACCCAGTAAGAGCCTACATGGGGAATCCGACCTGCGGCCCTTTGCTGCGTGTCATCCCCTCTCTTTCTCTCCCCCCTTTCCTGTCTATCCACTATCCCTATCGAATAAAGGGAAAAGCCCCAAAAAATAATCTTAAAAATCTTTTGTCTGTCAGAAGTTCTGTGAATATATAGGCTATGGCAGTTGTTGAGATGATTAGAAAAGGATAATAAAGTTGCAAATATGTTTTAAATGAAGTCTGTGATGAAAAGGCAGTATATAAAGTGCTATACACATGTGTTTCTATAGTGGTTCTAACAATGGCTGACTGGCCAGAGACCAATACATCTTTTAAGATGATTTATTTCTTTTTTCCAGACTCATCTCCTAAAGTGGCGTGTGTATGACACACCAATTCGTATGTGGTTTTTGCGTGTTATCAAGACGCATAATTGCTTTTTAGTGTGTTTATAAACGCCTTTTGGCCACCATTCACCTACATTACGTGTGAATTTTCGCCGTAGCGAGTAGTATGAAAGGACGTAAGTAAAACACAGGACTTTCACCCAGGAGAACCGGGATCGTGTGGCGTTATCAACTGTTTTTTTTTTTGTAAATTTCTTTTTTTTTTAAGCTTTCCCCAATGTTTCTTTCCTAACCCCAACCGTTTATTGTTTTCCTAAATGTGTGACATTGGTCACCGTCGTGTTTTTGGCGTTTTTTTGTGTTACAAAATCTTTTCCCAATGTTCTTTTCCTAAACCCAACTTTTTTTTTTTACACATGATAGTACAGCACGTTCTCGCGATAAGACGCCACGTGGTATGTTTACATCCGCTGTATACAGCGTAGACATACACGTGGAAAGCTCAAACTGCGTACAGATAACACTCCATTTGGCTTTAGGAAAGTGGCGTGTATGTTTACACGCAGTCATGATGCCACGTTGCTTTTTTTCTATTCTTTAACAATAGAGAATCAGGTAGGCCTATGTAACTCTTCCATGGCCATTTTATTTGCCATTCTTAGCACATAATCTGTGTTCTGTCCATTGAACTGGGACTATACTTTGAGAGGATTGTACAATTATAAAAACCTATAATAATAGTCTTGGTTCACTGGACCAGTAAAGTGTAGGCTACCGTACATTCATGAAACAACAGGGAGAGGACACCTCAGTGGTGTTGACCTTATATTTTACTGGGGGGGTGGGGGGGAGAGTTTATCTTATTATCTTCATAGTTTCTAGATTTTATTTCTTCAGCGTCTTTATTTTCTAAATCCATATATATATATACGAGGAGGCAGACAATAGCGAACGGACTAAATATATACATTTACAAACCACTGCTCTTAACTGAAACCATTCTGCCCACTTTTAATGCAAAATATACTGTTATATATATATATATATATATATATATATATATATACACAGTACAGGTCGTGGTCACATGTATATTTTTTTATATTTTTATTTTTTATATTTACATTCAGTCGGTCCGCGATTGTTTGCAATGCTTTCTTTCGCCGTTTTATTACAGCAGCCGTGTTTCTTACAAATAATGTTTCACCACATCAAACTTCCACAAGAAGCTGCTGCTCGCTTTGTATAAAGTATGTACAATGCGTATTCTCCCTTTTAGCATCAGGAAATCTGTTATTATTTCTCCCATCTAGTGTTGAGATCGTATATTGCAATCAACTCTCTTGCACCACGCAGTTCTACAGCTACGGTAGCCGTCACGCTTCAAAAAGCTGGTCTTTTGCTTTTTTTCCGATATCCTTTTGCTTTTTCTGGGCGAAGATCCTGAAACTTGGATTTTGAATACGTGCGTGAGGCGGATCGGCAATCGGGAGAGTCGGGAATTTTCCCGGTGGGCTGGTAGTGTTTCGAGGCCGCTCCCTGGCTGGTGAAACTGCCCGCTCCAGCCGCCGCTACACGCTGGTCAAACTGACCTGTACCGCGGACCGTAGCAGCCTTTTATCACCCGAGGGCCGGTGGTCTACGAAATTTCCCGGTAGATTTTTTTGTCCCACTCCGCCGCAGAATGTATCCTATGGCATGAAAATGTCACTTTCTGAGTTTTTTTTACCATTAATATGAGTTCCCCCAGCCTGCCGATGGTCCTCCAGTGGCTGAAAAATGGCGATAGGTGTAAACCGAGCCCTGGGTATCCTGCTCTGACTTAGAGAAAATGAAAGCTCAGATGAGCCGATCTGGAATCTGCTTGTTATAAGGTCATAACAAGCAAGGTTACCTCCCCTTTCTCTGGTTTGCCCGCCCAGAAAAGTTGGCCAACACATGAGAGAGAGACATCATGGCTTTCAAACGAGCAAAGTGGCAGTTGGTTAAGGCCACACCCCCACCCTCCACCTTGCACCCCCCCTCTCTCCTCCTCAATAGCTGCAGACACTGAAATAGCACATCCTAAGGAAAGCTCATTGTGGGACTGCCTCTAGTGGCTGTAATTCTGCACCAAGGCTGAATTTTGGGAATGATACACACGCGGTGCCTCTGCAAAACAGCCTCAGGAAGGAACTTGTTTTGGTGGAACATGTGGCTGCTGCGGCTAAGTGGTAGAGGTTGGAAGGTTGGTGATTCGATCCCTGGCCCTGCAGTTCCATGCCGAAGTGTCCTTGGGCAAGACACTGAACCCCGAGTTGCCCCCGATGCCGCGCCATCGGAGTGTAAATGTGTGTATCATTCCCAAAATTCAGCCTTGGTGCAGAATTACAGCCACTAGAGCCAGTGTTCAGATACAGTATTAGGGGACCACTAAGGCCTATATAAAAGCATCCAAAGAGCACCACGTCATGGGACCTTTACGAGAATGTGTGGTCGTCCATGTTCCCTTCTTCAAACTCGCCTGAGCCGGGAAGCTACGATACCCATTAGCAGCATTAGCAGCACCTGTGAGTTTATCGTGTGACAGCGAAAACACGAAAGGCGGCGCAGTATGTCCTGTATGTCCCTTACCGGCTAACGTATTTCAAGATGGCGCACGATTATGGAGCGTCTACCCCAGTTCGTGCAAGTGCAAACGTAAAATTTCAAGCCAAAAGGAATACTTGGAAGTGATGGTGGTGGTAAATATGCATGAAAAAGGACACGTTTGTGAACGGGCAACACAGACTTTGATAATGAACAACTAAACACGTTACACACTGGGCCTTTAAGGAAAGCTGTGAACGCGCACCTAGTCGCTCCTCCTCAGCCTGGCTTGGCCTTCGTGAAACGCACAAAGCCAGGATGCACAGATTAGACTAAAGCCTCGCTTTATCAGTTATCCTGGATTTAGAAATTCTGCTTTTGTGAACCACCACCACCACCACCACCACCACCCCCCCCGGAGTAGTCTCATACTAGAGGTAAGTAACAATCCGGCAAGGAGAGGAAGGTCACGCTGGTTCTTAAAGGCGGATGATGAGCTGATGAGTTGCAGGTGAGTTGATTTGGAATAGGGACCAGGTGTGGGGAGAGAGCAGCAGGAGAGGGCGTGTCCCCACACTGTGAAGAATGAAGGTAAAGAGAAAAACAAAAACACAACAACCACACAGTAGGCATTACAAAAAGAGGAAATAAAACGAAAACACATTCACACACTCACACACATACACACACACACACACACACACACAGTCACCGGGCGGCGATATTACGAATCCCACTATGGCCACGCCAAGACCCGCCCTTCAATAGCTACTATTGGCCAGGCGTCCATGAGAACGCAAGGTAACGTAACCCCTTTTCCTCAGGTCCTATCCCCTGACCAATCAGCTATCCTAACCTTAACCACTCAAGGTGAAATGCCTAACCCCAACCAATCAAGCTGCTTCGTAGGGCGGGTCTTGGCGTGGCCATAGTGGGATGCATAATTTTGCCACCGGGTGTGACAGTCTGCCCAAGCATTTGATGTCATCTTTCTAATACTTGACACTTTTTGATACCCTACGCTGCAGACGCATTTTGGTTCAGTACTCAAAAAGTATTGAGGTTACGTTGACACACAAGCATCAGGTCTGTGGAGGGTGACCTAATTCAAATAGTAAGCCAACAAGTCACCCTGGTTGTATACCTAGGTGAGAAAATGGTGCCCTTACTATGGATACATTCATTCATGATGCAGAACAGCGAGAAGAAGCCTTTAGGTACCTCACAGACTTGGATGGTATCTTTCCTCCAGTGCCTCTTGTATGCTTGGTCTTTGCCACTTAGCACTTGTCTATGATAGTGCCATAATCCAAGGCAGTCATTCAAAGGCCCAGTTTAGGTTTTAACCAAATGATCTACTACAATGTAAACGGAAATGGAAAAATACTTTCAGAGAGAATTTGGGTTATTAGCACCTCTGTTCACTAATATTATGAGTTATGTACAGTTATGAGATGGTAGGGTTAGGTAAAATAAGTATGTATAAGACTTTGAGTGATTGAACTTGATCCTTAAAGGGAATGACAGTATATTTTACAGATAAAGGTTAGTTTACTCCTCATGGCCGGTACTACTATAAAAATATGGATTTGTTAAAAAAAAAAGATGCTTTTGGTTGCATTATGGGATGTGTACAATCTTTGTCACGTGAAGATGCTAATTAGAAAATATGCATTGTTATTCACATTGTAAAATCAATAAAATTCTGAATGTAAAAAAAAAAAGAAGGCAATCCTGTGTTTTTGGAACTTAACCCATACAAGGGACTAAAAGTTAGGATATCCCTAGTCCTAGTATATACTTTGCGTTCCACTTCCGGGATTGCTCCGGTGCTGCAGGAAATTCTGCCGGATTTTTATATTTGCCGTTTCCTTCTGCTTTCTTTGTGTTGGAATTTTAAATTCGGTGGATTTATGAGGACTACTGCTGACTGCTCCTCAGATCTCTGCAGGGTAAATCCAGACAGCTAGCTAGACTATCTGTCCAATCTGAGTTTTCTCTCACACGACTATTTTGTGCAGTTCAGCACCGCCCACGACGATTCTGATTGGTTTAAAGAAATGTATGGAGTAGCCAGACCGTCCTTCAGCTTGCTTTGGAGGAGGGTCTGGCAAAGCGAGACTAGGATATCCCTGAATAATGATAGTTTGCAACATAAGGGAAATGCATTATAAGCATTTTATTTGTTCCTTTTTTTTCAAGACTGACTCTTAACGTTAGGTATTATGAATGCATGGTCGTCACAAGAAAATGGCCAGGGTCAGATAGAGATAAACCAATGAACCAGTTGAAAAGATACACTCTTGCTCCGAGTTGGGATATTTCCGACGGCACTTGAAGGCGGCAGCGTGTTGTGCCTTGCCTCCAGCAGTAGCTAGATGGCGTCCGTGCCCAAAGCCTTCTCCGCGACACTGAGACAGCTGAGTCACACATACATTCAGCTAGAGACCGAGGTAAATAGATAGCTAGTGTGCGAAAAAGAGTCTACAGTCGAGAAATTGTAGTGAGTACACTGATTTGGATCCCCCAACTGCCTCTGACACCACGTCGAAAGATGCTGACGATAACACTGAAAACCCTCCAACAGCAGACGTTCAAAATAGAAATAGACCCAGAATTGACGGTGAGTAACGATATAAGTTAACGGGGCTGAAGTAAACACGGTCAGGCCGGGGAGGGCTGCCATATAGACTGTAGCATACGTGAATGTTAGCTAATGTTAACGCCAGCCGCGGTAAAGGCTGCTCAATTCTTTAAAGGATATAGGCGAGTTATTTTGCTTATCTTAAAAAAAAAGTAACGTTAGGTCAATGGGACAAATATGCGTAAGTTAGCTATAGTAACTGAGTTCATGTGAGGTAATGTAGCTTGAGCGTTAGCTCGTGTAAAATCGGAATTGAGCACCTTTCCCTTCAAAGTAAAAGTAAAACTGTAAACAAGCGTTTCAAAGCACACCATAGACTCTCTAAACAACGTCGTAACCAAAGTTACGTTTTCATTTGCCAAACAGTACAGTGAAATGTATAGTGAATAATTCAACTGGCTATTTTGACTTTGCGTCTTGGTATTCCTCAGGGGACGTGGACGGGAATGTATGAGCGACATGGAGGGTTTATATTGAAAGTACCTACCGGAAATGTTCTTTAAACTTTCTTTGAGCTTGACAGTGTTTGACTTGTCTTGTCTCACCATGAATGACGGTGCAATATTGTAAACCTCCTATCTCTAATATAGCAATGGGAAAGATGAAGAGTAAGTCGTTGTAAGAGCTAAGAACAAAGCATTTCGAAATGTTATTATCATATAGAAAGTAACATGTAGTACTTTATATTAGGTGTGTTGAGCTAATAATGTTTCCTGTGAAGTGTCATCACGTGAATCATAATGACCATAACAGTCATGGCGCTACACAACTAACACTGACACCAACTTTTACCAACACTTTTACACTTACTGTTTGGAATTCATGGTCAATAAATCTCATTTATAGGAAATTATACCTAGTTTTGAAATTATGAATTATTTTGACTAATATTAGAGGAACCTATGTTGATGGATAATCACAGGCGTGTGTATGTCCAAATTTAGTCTGGAGACTGTTTTGAAACCATTTAAATTTTTTCAAATGCTATAAAATTGAATACCCAAAATTCAATGAAAGTAGTGATCAAGTACTAGCAGTTGTACTTACTTATTGGGTAATTTGGTTAAAAAGAAACCCATATCTCTGATATAGCTTAGAGGTTTTGAAAACTGGTCAGTTTTGACTCGAGGACAACATGAGGGTTAAACTGCTATAAATTATTAGGATTGCATATTTGGCTTAAAAAACCCTGAAACCCTTTGTTTAAACAAATCTTTTTTTATGACCACAAACTGCTGGTCAAACATCATGCATATATCACAGTTACATTCCTTTTTTCTATCACTGCTCCTGTATTTAATTTGTACATTAGTTTATCTGGTTGCAGCTTAACAATATACCATCTTGTGAAAAAAGGTTATCATACCGTGTACATTTGCTTATCTACGATATCCAAATGTTTGTTTCTCAAAAAAGACACTTTTTACTAGGTCGTGGATGAAAAATATTCAATCTTTCCGACTCCAAACTCTGCCTGCACCGCCTTTCTGCACTGTTTATAAAGTTGCGTGATAGCTACCTGTGAGAAATAGATGGGATTACTTTTGGCCACTAAAGTTTCCTCTTCAATCTCTGTTATTTCGTCTTCGTCTTACTTTTGTGTTCTTTCTTTTGCTCCACTGACTCCCTTCTAGAGTAGGGCGATATGGATTAAATCAAATATCACGATATTGTAAAACAAATACCTCGATGTCGACATTGTAGGGTTGACAAATGGTGCTTTAACAAAATAGACTCACAATTAGATTTAAGATAAATAGTCATCAATAATGTGGACATAATGAATAAGTGGGTAAAGGCAAATAATAGAAAGCTAGAACAGTCTGGTAAAGTCAGAAAATGATATCACTTTACTGTAGTGTAGCCTTTAAAAACCAGGAAAAGATAACCCTTAAGCCCTATTACAATATTACATTGAGTAAGCAAGGCCCTACTTTTGGACTATCGTATTACAATCGTAATTACGATATCTAAAATCTAAGACAATAGCTAGTCTCAAATCACGGTATTGATATAATATCCATATATTGCCCAGCCCTACTCCCTTCGCTCTCTCTTTAGGTCCTTTCTTTTCCTTACCTTCTCTGATTCGTTCCGTTTTTTTTTGGTCTCTATCCAAGAACACATAAATGTATGTAGAAATGCAGGAAATGGCATTCAAGATTTGAATCCCATTTCCTGCATTTCTACATACATTTATAGGGACTATGGTGATACAAAATCCAGGAAATAATGAAATTGATCCTAATGATAACTTAAACCAGAAAGAATAGTACTAAACTATGTATAAGAAAAAGATGTCTTACTTACTTTATTGCTTAAAATAGGGGGCAATCACAGAGACTTATACATAAAATAATATCAAACTAATTTGAAATTTGGGGGCGGGACATGTCCCTCCCTGTCCCCAGTTGAAGTTACGCCCTAGCCGGCAGCCAGGTCAGTCAGGCCTTACACTGACATTTGGAGTTGTTTCAGTTTCAATAACTCCAGGGTTTTCCCTACCATTATAAGGCTTAGGTGCAACACCTAAGCCGTTTTGGACACCACCTAAGTCAAATGAATGTAAAATCATTCGGGAGCATCAGAACTAACTAAATTACTTTTGTTAGAACTAATGGTTGTAGTTGGTCTCTGGTTGTATTTAAGGTTTTTGATTGTTTTATTTATTTATTACCTGCTCTAGCTTTTCCAACGTTTTAGACACAGTGTAATGTGTTAAATGATGTCAAATTGCATATTCTTTCTCCATTTTCTAGAGGGAGGACCCCTTAACCCCCAGGCAAATATGTGCACCTAAGTCTTCCTCAAACCGAGGTAAACCGCTGAACTCTCCCACTAATATCAATGCTTCTTCTGTTGATGTTTGTCAGGTCAAAGCCCTGAAGGAGAAAATAGAGAAGGACAGAGGAAAAGATGCATTTCCTGCTGCAGGACAAAAACTCATCTATGCAGGTGAGCCAGACGATGACTTTGACGGAGATACAGACAAAAAAACACATTGAATTATCGTATTCAGTTATACCATGGCCCCCGACAAAAGCTTGGTTTGTTTAATTGGCAAGTGTTAAAATTATATATCGGGACAACTCAACTCACATTGTTTCTTTTTTTACTCCCCTTTTAAAATCGTACCTTACCGCCAGTACTTAGGATTCACATTGGGTAATTGAGTTGTGAAACTAACCTAACCATCGGTTAAAATGGCTGCAAACACACTTAAAAAAAGGATGTTGATGGGACCATGGTGTAGGAGCCAAAGTGTGCTCCTAGGTGTCCACATGTAGAAAATGATGGGCTGGAAAACAACACTCCACTCCAGTAGAACACCCCAGGCTTTATTGCTTACTTAAAGCCCTAAAGCGATGTTGAGAATACTTACTAAAGCAGTAAGAATACTCATCTTGCAAATGATGAGTACTCTCACTTATTAGGCTGGTTATTATTAGTCCATGGTTTGATTTTAGGTGATGAATAAAATAGATAAAAGTCCACATATCAATGTTCAGAGGTCAAACTAAAAAAGTGCGAAGTAAGAATTTTCACATTTGAATCACAATTGTCAAGCCTTGCCTATCGTCGACTGATCGTCGAATCATGTGGGTTTGGGGGGTGGGGGCAACCGTTAATGGGGCGGTTGGATTTATTTACCCACTTTAAAAAAAGCTTCAAAGATTCGCGACGAGACGAAACTGCTGTTTGAGCAATGCAGGGAAAAGTTGCAGCGGTAATACGGTCGAGCGACCTAGAGAGTGACTGAAGAGAGCGAGCGTCGTCAAAAACAAATGATGAACAGTGGCAATAATAGTCACAGTAAAGCTAATGGAACTATGACTAGAAAGAGTAGTTGTAGTAGTTCATGGCGTAGCGGGGCACTGCAGGGCACTACAGGGCATAGCAGGATGTAGCAGGGCACTGCAGGGCATAGCAGGATGTAGCAGGGCACTGCAGGGTGTAGCAGGGCACTACAGGGCATAGCAGGATGTAGCGGGGCACTGCAGGGTGTAGCAGGGCACTACAGGGCATAGCTGGATGTAGCAGGGCACTGCAGGGCGTAGCAGGGCACTGCAGGGTGTAGCAGGATGTAGCAGGGCACTGCAGGGTGTAGCAGGGCACTACAGGGCATAGCAGGATGTAGCAGGGCGTAGCAGGGCACTGCAGGATGTAGCAGGGCGTAGCAGGGCACTGCAGGGTGTAGCAGGATGTAGCAGGGCACTGCAGGGTGTAGCAGGGCACTACAGGGCATAGCAGGATGTAGCAGGGCGTAGCAGGGCACTGCAGGGTGTAGCAGGATGTAGCAGGGCACTGCAGGGCATAGCAGGATGTAGCAGGGCACTGCAGGGTGTAGCAGGGCACTACAGGGCATAGCAGGGCACTGCAGGATGTAGCAGGATGTAGCAGGGCGTAGCAGGGCACTGCAGGGTGTAGCAGGGCACTGCAGGGCAAAGCAGGACGTAGCAGAGCGTATCCACATTCACAACAAATGATATTTCCAGCTTTTAAACAAAAGCCTGAAAGTCGGAAGTTAGGACAGAAGTAAAGAGTTGTTCTGCTATGAAGATGTTACACCGTTTTCATCGTTGCGTTAGTGTAAACTGGCAGCTTTCAAAACGTTGCAGACCGACACGCGTTGCAAGTAGCTGCAAGTTTACACTCGTCTCGTGCAGAATCTTTGGTCTGACTGAACTTTAAGGCACTACGAAGATTCAACTGTGAGACTCAGTCGAATCCAGCTCTTTCCATCGAAGCGACGAATATTCGACTATTCAGGGTCACCCCTACTTAACACAACACAGTACTAGAAATTGCTACGTAGGATAATAGCTTAGCCACTGTGTACCTGTTACTGCCTCATGTTAGATTCTTCCTATAATTTGGACTATCCTAGCTTCTTATTCCAAAATTGTGTCTTTTCTCATTTGCGATTTCTGCTTGAAATGTTGCAGGCAAAATCTTGAACGATGACACCCGGCTGAATGACTACAAAATCGATGAGAAAAACTTTGTGGTGGTCATGGTTACCAAGGTTAGTGTCTCTTTGGATTCTTTCTTTTTTTTTACACAGTAATGTCATACTTTACTGCTGCTTTGAGTTTTCTTTTAACAGAAATAATGTTTTTTTTTAAATTCACAAATGAATTCCAGTTTCTTACTTTTCTGATTATGGTTGCTATTAAGAGAACGTCAACGTCTTCCTCCGTAGACATTTCACAATAAAAGTCTCCCAGCAGCTCAAAGGGCATCCCAGTCCTGGTAGGCATTTCATTTGAAACAGTTACAGGAAGTACAAGAGTTTCTATGACATGAGCTTGCTTAGCAATGGTTGCAAAAAATGAAAAGTAGAAGGGATTGAAAACAAATAGTGAATGAAAACCATTTTTTTTACTTATTTGGTGTACGGTGGGCATCACCAAATGTCAGACCGCGCTTTGGACCCAGACTGAGGGACGGTTTTATCCGGACCTCTGAACAATTTCTGCTAAATTTAATGTGAATAAATAATGATGATCTCTAGCCATACCACTATGATCAATTCTCAAATGTCTTTTTAGCCTAAACCAGCCCCTCCTCCACAAGCAGCACCTCAGCCAACAGCCCAACCAGCTGTGGCTCCAGCACCAGCACCTGCCTCTGCTTCAGGCCCAGCACCCGCCTCTTGCACAACAGTAGAGCCCTCCACACCGACGCATACAGCGTCTGTGCCCACACCTACCCCACAGTCTGTGCCTCGCTCGGAATCCCCGCCCCCAGTGCCAGAAAACACCCCCCTGGCTTCTGTTGAAGCAACAGCAGCTCTGGACTCAAACACAGCCCCGGGCTCAGCTCCAGCCTCGGCTTCAGCTGCTACTCCGGCCTCGGCCCCAGCTCCAGCTCCCAAAGTTGTCCAGACAGCCCCGGCTTCGGCCTCGGCCCCTGCAGACTGCCCCACTGCCACACCAGACCCTCCCCAGCCAGCAGAAAAGCTAAGCCAAGACCCGGAGAATGAGCCAGCTGCCACTGAAGAAGTCCACTCCATTGCTTCCAGGTTGGAGGAAACCTTTGTTTACGTACATTGAAGGGTTTAATTCATCATCTGGTTGTCCAAGAAACCTGTTAAAAGTGTCATAAAAGAGTTAGAAAACCTGGGTTAGCTAGGAAAGCTTGTATTGTAATCGTGGGGACCTGGTTTAGGTGGTTAATGTAATTTGCAAATTGGACATGTTCTAATGGCATAAAAACCCTTAAAGAGTAACTTAAAGGGTTTTCAACCTGGACCCTATTTTCCTATGTTTTTGTGTCTTAATGACTGAAGGGAACAACAAGTTTTAGTCCCAATTGGTCCATAGTAGGATAGTATCAAGACTGCTGCAGGTGGCAGCGGCGAAACAAGCTACACTGTAACGTTAATGGGCAATTGCGCAGCTTTAACTTCCGTCCACTAAAAGTGCTGTTTTTGCCACCGACAGACTCAGATTATTATTCTAAGTGTCTGACAACATTATGGAAAGGATCCCTACAGAGATACAGAGACATTTTTCTTAAAGAGTAAGATCCTTTTTGTTTAAAGGCTCTGACACACCAACCCGACGGCCGGCAGAAAAGGCAGTCGGACTGATCAGTCAGCTCCCGTCTCTCAAAAAAGTGCCTCGAAACACACCGAAGCGACGCCGACTTGAGCGTACGTTCTGTGCGTGCGCGAGACGTAACGCATCTCCATAAACCCAGAGCACGCTGTCGTCAGTCATTGTTTTCATCAGATAGTGTTGATAGTTGTCAAGAAGGATCGTTGTTGTCATTACTCGCTGAACGGAAGAAAATACAATGGCTAGTAATAAGGAGATACTGGCGATGTCAACTCTCAAAGCCGTTATATACTAAACGCATCCAAGGTGGCGCGCGACATCGTGACGTCAAAATTATGTAATATCCGGCCGGCGCGTCCGATTTATGGTGCCGAGGTCGCGCACGGCTTCTTTTTTTTTTTCAGCGGCGCGCGACAAAGCGGAAACAGGAGGCCTGAATGAGTTCGCCGACAACCGGATGTCAGGACTCTCAGAGTGACTGCAGGTCTCTCTGGTAAACTTACTGGGTTAAGATGAGCTCTTTTATGGTGAATGAAAGGCTCGATCCGATGAAGTAGGTCATTGAATCAAATCGAAGCATTGACGGCAATGCTGCTGCCAGTTCTGCCGTTGTTTACCTTTTTCTTCTTCTTCTAGCCAGTAGAAAGAGCAACGTCAGTAGCCTTTGCTCATTAGCGCCACCGGTGTTCAGGAGAAGACTGCAGCTAGTGTCGTGACCACCAGCGCAGGTATAAATAGTCACAGCGATTTCATGACGTCACATATGCACGCGCCAGCTCGGCTGCGGTTACTGTAAAACACGCATCGGGCTTCTTCTTGTGGAAGAAGCACTGATTTGCTAGTCAAGGGCTAGCACTCCACCAATCAGATTGGTCATTGAGACCGACTGCCCACCGACCGATTCAACTCAAAGTCAAATCGGCCAAAATTCGATGCCGACGGCTCCTCCGACTGACGACGGCACGTAACACACCGAACAGACTCGAGTCACCGACCTCGCCAGACTCTCCGACGGCCGATAACCGGGTTGGTGTGTCAGAGCCTTAACATGAAACTGAGAAATCGCCATCGCCAATCCCGCCAGGCTCCCTTTTAAATAAACAGTAATTTTGGCGTCGTAAAACACACTTCATTCAAAGTCGACAGAGACAAAATAAAACTATCTAAAGCCATCTGGGTTTATCTTTCCACTGTTCCAACAATCACCACTCTGGTTTGGCCATTTCCATGTGAAAATATGCTGGCTGTTTCATGTTAAACAAAAAGGATCTTACTCTTTAAGAAAAAGGTCTGTCTCTGTAGGGATCCTTTCCATAATGTTGTCATACACTTAGAATAATAATCTGAGCCTGTCGGTGGCAAAAACAGCACTTTTAGTGGACGGAAATTCAAGATGCGCATTTGCCCCGTAGGGTTACATTGCAACCTGGTTCACGGCTGCTGGGTACAGCGTTCTTGCTCAATACTGGATCAATTTCAAAGATTATTAGACACCAGTGCATGGAAAAATTAGCCTCGTGAGACCGTCCGGATCTCGCGAGCTCCAGTTTTCCACTCGCAGATCAGTCTGGCATCTTGAGATAGAGAACATTTGGAGCCGTTCGCCAAACGATCGACCAATCAGCGTTGGTTTTGAGGCGGGTTTAGGTGTGATGCGACGAGATGAGATGAGTGTAGCTATCGCGCAAGTTTTATCTGAATTAGAAAGTATTCCTTCATTGAAAGAAGAGCAAAAAATGGCACTGGAGGCTTTTCTCGGAGGAATAGATGTTTTTCATGTCATATGTTTCGTTGATCTGATTGGTTGATTTTTTGCCCGTCTATCACCAACATACAGTGAGGAAAATAAGTATTTGAACACCCTGCTATTTTGCAAGTTCTCCCACTTAGAAATCATGGAGGGGTCTGAAATTGTCATTGTAGGTGCATGTCTGGCATCTTGAGATAGAGAACATTTGGAGCCGTTCGCCAAACGATCGACCAATCAGCGTTGGTTTTGAGGCGGGTTTAGGTGTGACGCGACGAGATGAGATGAGTGTAGCTATCGCGCAAGTTTTATCTGAATTAGAAAGTATTCTTTCATTGAAAGAAGAGCAAAAAATGGCACTGGAGGCTTTTCTCAGAGGAATAGATGTTTTTCATGTCATACGTTTCGTTGATCTGATTGGTTGATTTTTTGCCCGTCTATCACCAACATAGGTGGTGATAGACAGATGGTTCATCCAATCAGCTAACCAGTATTTTCGCCCCTTCCCAAAAGTTCTCTAACGGAAAGTTCCCAGATGGATATGCCAAGCAAATGCGAAGCGATCCATCTGGCGGAGTCAGGTTATGGGAAAATAGGGTCCAGGTTGAAAAAAATACAAATAAATTACCCTTTAACTGCTGCATTCTACTTTCTTTTTGTCTGTATTTCTCACCTACAGAGAATCAGGATTTGTGTTTGTCTTTAACAGA